>JACXGM010006605.1:0-24712 GCA_016801145.1 Umbra pygmaea | reverse complement strand
TTTAGACAGACCTAGTGAGCTAAACTAAACGTTAAGACAGACCTAGTTCGCTAAACTAAACGTTAAGACAGACCTAGTTCGCTAAACTAAATGTTAAGACAGACCTAGTTCGCTAAACTAAACGTTAAGACAGAACTAGTTCGCTAAACTAAACGTTAAGACAGACCTAGTTCTCTAAACTAAACGTTAAGAAAGACCAATTGAACTAAACTAAATGTTAAGACAGTCCTAGTGAGCTAAACTAAACGTTAAGACAGACCTAGTTCGCTAAACTAAACGTTAAGACAGACCTAGTTCGCTAAACTAAACGTTAAGACAGACCTAGTTCGCTAAACTAAACGTTAAGACAGACCTAGTTCGCTAAACTAAACGTTAAGACAGACCTAGTGAGCTAAACTAAACATTAAGACAGACCTAGTGAGCTAAACTATACGTTAAGACAGACCTAATAATGCATCTTTAAAAGGACTATAGAAACAAATTAACATTCAGCCTTCAAAGTGTATGTGTGAAATTCCGGATTGACATTTCGATAACTCTTTCCCACTGACTACAAAGTAGCTTCGTATCAACTATTTTGCAGATGTACAGATGCTCTGCTTTTTGCCTTTGTAGCCGACGGTTTCATCTTTAAATCTATGATTAGGTCTTTGGTCTTGATTTTCCAGGAAGTGATGTATGGGGGTGGAATCGAGTCTTCCACTCTATTATAACAGGTGTTAATGCTACATGATGTTAACGGAGTACAGAAGAGGGATCACACTGGGCATTTGATTGATGATTTTCACAGATCTGATATTGTCTGCTCCCTTAGTGAGTGACTAATTGAATGGCTCACAGAACACACCTGATAATTCCTTGTGACAGGATTTCAGAACACGGTGGCTGATGTTATCTGGGCCAGTGACTTTGTTGACTGATACTAAGAAGAACCTTTAACATCTTCCTTCTCTGTTACAAAATCAGATTTATCTAAAGATAGCAATTCACACAATGTCTCATCATTCTTAGTACTGAAGTCTAGCAAACTTAATCCACAGCCATAAAAAAAAAGTGTTCCAGGTCATTGAGCCCTGAAAGTCGGTCCAACTCCAAACCCAATTGGCAAGAAATACAGGTGGTCTCTGAGACAGAACTCTACAGAGGCAGCAGGGCTGGTAGCATGACTTGGCTCAACAGACTCCTAAACCTGACCAGCCATGACAGTTGATGCTCTTAGCAATTTAATCTTTAACAGCAGAGACTAGGGATGGGCCAGGTTGTTTATCTCATTTAGGTACGTTTTAGGGTTCAGAGCTCACTAAGATTCAAAAAAGTTAAAGCCATCATGCCATCAAACCTACTAGTGTGTGCTTTGTTTTTTTGTTGTTGCCAGAAGCACTTTTTTTATTTAAGATAAGTTGTGACGTTCCATGTTACACAGAGCATGCCTAGGACATACAGTACCTAGGAGAGCTCCTGCACACACTGAATACTGAATCAACAAGGGCTTTTTTAATTGACCTTTTTCGTGAATTGTTTAAAAAGCTAAATTTTGTTACACCTTATTTGGTCCCATCCCTAGTAGAGAATGTGCTCTGGAATCTCACTGCTGTTGGCAACTGAGCTACTTATTTTCCATGAATTATACAATTTTTCAGAACTTTGCAGGGTCAGAATCACTGGCAAGTGGATGTTTTTAAAATGTTACCTTTGCGTTCCGGATTGCCTGAGTGCACTGATTCGTTGATTCCCAGAAGAGTTGTATAGAAGAGAGCCTTTTGGAGGTCAAAGCTAAATCGGAGAATGTAGTGGCTTTTGGTACAGACTTTAGTAAGTGGTGGATTGTTTTTCAGAACTGTATGTAAAGAGTATGTATAGGACCAGATGTCTTCAGGTGAGGGGATTATGTAGAGTCTGGGCCAGTTTACAGATGCCAAGAAAATGTAAGAAGGCCTAGACATGAATGTGAAGGAATTTTTATTTGTGTTTGGCACTAATAAGTGTAGGTCTTAAACAGGTTTAATTGTGAACACACAATACTACAGTGCTTGCTGAAGTCTTGGTAGAAGACTGCAGCATTTTACTCTGTATGCATGTCAGTGATAAAGTTAGTTCAATTTTTTTGGAGTTGTTTTGGGTGGGACCTGAACAGTTTGGAATGGATTTAAAGTCTCTATTTGGAGCAGAGGGAGGCCTATAGCAGACTGCAACAGCACACAATGTTCCTCGAGAGTTGTATTTAACAGTAACAGCTCAAACTGTATTAGGCACAGATTTTGATTGGATTACTTGGTTTTACAGAATAAATTATAGCCAAGAATCAGAACAGTTGAATTTAAAGAAGTTTGTCTGAGCCAAGATTTTGTGCTGGCCAGAACATTAAGGTGGTTCTGGGTTATCAGCTGCATGAATTCTTGTTGATTACGGAAGTCATCAAACATCATGCTGTTAACATTCGGCATGACAGTATTGTAAAGAGAAATCACCTAGATTTAACTTTAGATTACCAGAGAGCAGTAATAGCACGGAACTAGGATAAGAATATGATGGGAAATTGTATGATTGTAAACATGGAGTGCTTTATAGAGAGGGCTAGTAATGATATGCCTAATGATTAGGATTTGATAAAACTTTTTTAATACTAGACAGGTATTACTGGACACTGAGGTTGGTTGGCAATTCAGAATGCGTTTAGACCCTTCCAAGCACCTCATGTTTCCACCCTGGATTAATACTTCATTCTATTCTTAGGCCATTTTTTAATTTTATTTGTAATTAAATATTCAGTTAAATATGATTTGAGTCAAATCAATGTACCAGGCAGTAACATTAATGTTGTTTTCAGTTCTTTTGTAATAAAAAAAACATGAACTGTTTGTAAAGGGTTTGATCAGTGTATTTACACACACCTGTATGTCATTCGATAGAGACTCATCCAGCTAGACATTTCCTGACAACAGTCAAATCAGCAGTCTTACAGCACTGTGCTGGAGGTGTCATTCTGACTACATTATTGGACTATATTATGATATACGGAGCTCAGTGAAGCCTTTGAATAGTGTAGTCATGTTTAATATTACTGAAGCACAGATTCACTCTATTGTGACCTCATGTCTCACCTGTCAGTTAACACATTGCTTATCTGACATGTGTTGTTGAACATACAGCTGTTGAAATCACCTATTATTAATAACAAGGATTCTATTGATTTTGTGTGGCACTTGATGGTATGACATCTGTGCAAGTGACATTGGCTGTGGGTGCAATATTGACTACAATGACATAGAACAGATGGTATTTACTGGATAGGTACGTTGGGTTTGAAGGAAATGTTGTGTCTTGTTAAGATATAACTAAAACACTAGTAAATGTAAAGCTGCGCATCGACTTATCTGACAACAGCCACTACATTAGTTGTGAATGCTATTAAAGTTAAATTGTGTTGTCTTATTAATTGACCTGTCAAAGGCCTTTGACACAGTTTATAATTCGCTGCTACTTAAAAAAACTGATCTCACTGGGGTGGATAAGCTTTAGATACTAGTGCATAGATTTAGAATGATCTTAGCAAAAGAAGACAGGCTATTGTTGCTGATGGGATGAAATCTGATTGTGTTACTATTCATAAAGGTGTCCCACAGGGTTTAATTGTGGGTCCTCTATTGTTTACTATGTACATAAATTATGTCAGAAGCGCCTGACCTGGGCTACAGAGAAGCAGCACTGGACTGTTCAGGCATTTTGGCATTTCCTTCTCCCCAGTCTTCCTCCAGACTCTGGCACCTTGATTTCCGAATGACATGCAAAATTTGCTTTCATCCGAAAAAAGTACTTTGGACCACTTAGCAACAGTCCAGTGCTGCTTCTGCTTCATGAGCTGTATGCCAAAATCATCAGTATTAAAACAATAAATGACCTGAAATATTTCAGTTGGTGTGCAATGAATCTAAAATATATGAAAGTTTAATTTTTATCATTACATTATGGAAAATAATGAACTTTATCACAATATGCAATTTTTTTTAGAAGGACCTGTATATGCATGGGTCAACATCAGGATTGAAACATTTGGATGCAGTATATAAAAAATGCCAAGGTAAAACTGTATTTGAATACCATGATGACCCATACTTATGGAATGATTTACAGAGTAAACTTAAACTACATGTTTTAGTGCCTGTAAGCAAATTTAAACGTCTGTTATGTGACCTTTTTATTGGTAACTGAACGCTTCTTTTACAGTCTTAGTTATTATGTATTTTTTATGGTAATATCATTGTATCATACTTCTATTCTGGTTGAATTCTTTGGCTGCTATTTTATTTTATTATATTTTATGTTATTTTTTAAAATAACACTGATAATAAGAAATATTTAATACTAAAATCTAAAACCATATTGAGATGGATTTATATAAATTCAGTGAGCGTCGAGTTGCTTCCATCCTTAAAATGGCGGTTCATAAGAACAAGGTAAAGCAGCAGCCATAGGGGACAACAAAGCTACTGACCGATAGACGGCGAAAATGAGGCTCCACTGACTGGGATGACCACAAGCTCATTCAAATGTCACTCAACAACCGTAGGATGACATCAAGTGACCTAAGAAAGAACGGAAAACGGCAGCTAAGGTGAAGTGCACAGCGAGGACGGTTTGAAACAAGCTCCTAGGAAAAGGGCTGAAATCGTGCAAAGCTAGACTAAAGCCCCTCATTAATGAGAAGCAAAGAAGAGCACGGCTGAGGTTTGCAATAGACCATGAGGATTGGACTGTAGAGGACTGGAGTAAGGTCATCTTCTCTGATGAGTCCAGCTTTGCCCATCACCTGGTCATCTAATGTTTAGACAGAGACCTACAAGCCACAGAGTCTCTAATCCACTGTGATATTTGGTGGAGGATCGGTGATGATCTGGAGGTGCTTAAGTAGGGGCAGATTTGTCTTTGTGAAGGATGCATGAATCAACCCACGTACTGTACAAGGTTGTCCTGTTCTGATAATGTTCCCCAACTCTGAGGATAGTTTTTCCAGCAGGACAATGCTCTTTGCCACACAGCCAGGTCAATTATGTCATTTAAGACTAGTAATGGGCAAAAAAAACATTGCTGTTCTTCTAGCAGCAAAAAATGCTGGCAGCTTTCAGGATTTTCTTTTTCGAAATAAAGGTAATTGTTGGAATCTGAGTTAGTGCTGCCTGCATTATCCTGCTGATAGAAGAACAGCAATAAAGGTTTGTTTGCCCATCACGATTTAAGGCCCTGTCATGGCCAGCCCAATCTCCAGATCTGAACCTCATTGAAAACCTCTGGAAGGTGATCAAGAGGAAGATGGATGGTCACTAGCCATCAAATAAAGCAGAGCTGCATGACTGTGTGCGCCACGATTGGTATAAAGAGGAACTAATGATTTTGCAGTGGTCTCTTAATTTTTTCCAGAGTTGTACATAAAGGAAGAAGTTCCAACCATGAACAGTGGTATAACTGCCTGCTACAACATTTTTTAAGTGAGGACGGTTGTTCAGGTGGCAAGAAGAATCCAAGGGACATAGTCAAGAGTTAAAGAATTTGATTGCATCGTAAAGGTGCCAAGTCTACAAGTGCAATTTGACATTACTTCCATGCCATTGGCCTGTTTGAACGTGTAGCCAAAAGAAAAACCTTTATTTAGAGCATCTAAGAATTGCACATAGTTCGGAAATTGCTGTTGTGGTAAAAAAAATAACATTACAACTGCAATGTGTTTGGCATTGGAGGAAAGATACATATGCAGATAATAACTTTATTGGAAAGTACTTTAAAAATGTAATTTGTTACTATTATTATTATTATAATGATTGCTATTCTTATTACCTCCAACCTTTTAATTCCAGCCTGCCTGGCAGCTTTTCTCTTCCTGGTTTCTTGCCAGGTGTTTATCTCCATCAACACATTCTGAATTGGATAGATGCTGTGTTGTGTGACCTGACAGGATAGGAAAGCGAGAGGCTGCGTAGTGGCAGGTTTCCAGACATTATCCACTAGAAAAGATTCACTCTGCTCTGCTTTTACCATGCACATTGTGGCTATTACAAACAAACTGGATGTAGCTCTTTGACACAAAAGTTATATAAGAGAACAAATTGCTTTAGAGATTAGCCTACATTTATTGTTAAAGTTGTGTACAAGTTTGGAATTTAAGTTGTGATGATTAATAATGTACTGAAACTTTGCTTGTAGTTTACTTCAGGACTTGGAGCTAAAACATTTGTTCCTCTTCTTTTCCTCCAGTAACTTCCGGTTCCTGATGATTGCGCTGGCCTATTCAGTGCCTACAGGGGTGGTGGCAGGCTGGTCAGGGGTTCTAGACATGATCCTCACCCCTGCCAAAGTCAGTCAGGTAAGGACCCAATACGTCTGGAGATCTGAGAGGAACTCTGAAGTGGTGACATGGTGAGAGCAGTGTTCTCCAAGCGTTTAGTGGGGTGGAAGCTCAGGGTGGTTTCCTGACGGGCAGCACCTCACTACCCTTTCGGTTGTCGGTGAACCTTCAGCATGACACTTGAGACATTGGCTGGTTGTTTAAGTAAGCAATCTCGGCACAAACACACACAACCTTATCAGGTAGTTCTGGACAGACGGACACCTGGACAGCTAATTTAGATTAGTTCTGTACAGTCTAAAACCTCTGCAAATAGAGTTGAACACTTTTGACAATTTGTTATTTTATCAGATTTGCTGTGTACATTACCTAATATAAATGGTTTGTATCAGGGGTACTTAAAAACTATTTGAGAAAGTCCAGTCACAAAGATTTCTAAGGTGGTAAAAAAAATCAATTAAATTAATCAATTAACGGTAATAGTATTTTATAAAGTATTTTACAACAGCAGTTGTCACAATGTGTTAAATCAGCACATCAGGCTGTCTGTATGAAGGTGCCACAGGGTTTGATTCTTGGGCCACACTATTCTCTGTGTATATCACTGATGTTGCTCTTGCCACTGGTGACTCTCTGATCCACCTCTATGCAGACAACACCATTCTATATACATCCGGTTGTACATTGGACTCAGTGCTAACTAAACTCCAAAACCACTTTGATGCCATTCAACACTCCTTCTGTGGCCTTCAACAGCTCATAAACCCCAGCAAAACCAAATGCATGCTTTTCAACCGTACACTACCCGTACCCTGACACTCTGAATACGTGGACACCTTCAGATACCTAGGTGTCTGGTTAGATTCTCTTTCATTCCAGTCCCAAATTAACCATCTCCAATCCAATCCATAAGGCCTTCTTCACCCAAGCTGCCAAACACGCCCTTTTGAAAATGACCATCCTACCGATCCTAGACTTCGGTGATGTCATCTACAGAACGGCCTCTAACACCCTCCTGAGAGAATTTGATGTAGTCTACCACAGCGCCATTCAGTTTGTCACCAATGTCCCATTTAACACCCACCACTGCAGCATACAGTATCTCACAAAAGTGAGTACACCCCGCACATTTTTGTAAATATTTTATTGTAACTTTTCATGTGACAACACTGAAGACCTGACACTTTGCTACAATGAAAAGTAGTGAGTGTACAGCTTGTATAACAGTGTAAATTAGCTGTCCCCTCAAAATAACGCAACACACAGCCATTAAGGTCTAAACCACTGACAAAAAAAGTCACTACCCTGCACTCAAGCAGGTACATCTCTCTAGTCACCCCAAAAGCCCATACCCCCTTTGACCACCATTTCTTCCAGTTCACAGCTGCTGACTGGAATGAACTACAAAAATCACTTAAACTAGATTACATTATCTCACTCACTGCTTTTAAGCAGAGCTACTGTCCGAACATGGTATTTGCTGACTCTCCTCCCTCAGTCACACACTATCTATGCCCATGTATGCCCTAGTGCCATAGTTATGCCCCATGGTATATTTGCAATACTCATCTGCACAGTTAGTAATTCATTGTATTTTATTTGCATAATACCATTTGCACAGTTATGCTTAAGTGTTACTTATTCCATTGTTACTGCAGAGCCACTTCATATACCATTTTATCTACCTCTCTAATTCAGAACTAATTTCCACTAATTGGAGTATATTTCTGGTCTTATACTCCATCTGCACCTTGTATTTTTATTATTTGTGTACTTTCATGTTTTACTTTGTCATCTTGCACCATTGCGCTTTATCTTGGCCAGATCGCCGTTGCAAATGAGAAGCTGTTCTCAATCGTCCCACCTGGTTAAATAAAAAAATGTAAGTGCTTTGAAAGATGCAGTACCTGGCCTAAAACCCTGAAGAGCAAGCAGCAACAAGTGGCTAGGAAAAACTCCCTACTAAGTGGGACCTAGAAAGAGGCTGGACTCGGGGGTGGCCAGTCTTCTGGCTGTACCGGGTGGGGAATCTGAAATGGGAATACCTATTGTATTAAGGCCATTAGTGTTCAAGTAGTGTCCATATATGGAGATAGGAATGGGTGGGCAGGGACAGCTCTGGAGAGGTACAGCTAGAGTCCTAGGCAGGTAACCAACAGCAGTGACGTGGGCACTAGGACAGCGAGGTTGGCACAGGACAGAGACAGGAAGTAGTCATCAGGCCACATGGTTCTGAAGCATGTTCCAAGGGTTTGGGTCCTCCTAAGATCAACATGACATCAGAAACATTAGAGTGGGCGTACCTTAGGTCTAGTATCTTGATATATAACTTTGACCCCAAAAATAAATAAACTCTCTCTTGTCCCCGTCACATATCAATGAAACTTAAGTGGGTACTGAGAGAGGACAGAATAACCCTAGTGCCCCGGGACATAAACTATTGCAGCATAAAATCTGTGGACTGAGATGGGGGGGCTCTGGAGATCACTATCATACATCAGTTTAATAATAAACCCCCCTAAAGCAACCCAAAAAAAGAAACTTTTACAGGGTTAGAGCTAATTTCCAGCACATTTACTGAGTGGCAAAATCACATAATTAATTTTCATTTCATGTTGTGACACATTAAGGTGTTGAAAACAATACTTTTGAGAGCCACGGCAAGGCTAGGACGCAAAAGACATTCTATAAACAACTTAAAGTAGATTCTCTGTAATTCTACATTTTTTATGTTTTATGTGTTCATAATAAACATTGATTCAACATAAACATTTATGTTGTTCAGTTCTGTGCGTTATGACTCACTATCTTATGTCACTGACTCAGAAACCTTTACCAAATCAGCTGATGTCACATGATAATGTAATTTCATGAATAGATAACTGCATATCATACTGTACAACTCCCTTGAATAAGGATTGACATTCTATTACAGTATTGATTTCTGTTTTATCAATTATGTTAATGCTTGTCTTTCTGTTAGAAGCATTCAATTTGCTTCATGTTATTTTGGATATAGGAAGATATTAAATAGTGTTAGTTTGCAATGCCATTCTGAAATCTCCATCTCCACATTTTACAATGTTGACTGTGTTTATCAGTTGTTAGTACATAGGACAGTGTATTGCCACACAATTTCTGACAAATCTTTGAAACCTACAACCATGAGAAAAGAGTTGAACCATTTTTTTAAAACTGATTAATTATATTTAATGTAACTGCAGTATAGTACCCTTTTATATCTTTATGTCATCACATGAAAATATATGGCATTTTATTATTCATGACTTTGTAACAGCTCCCAAAATGGCCACTAGTACCCTGTTTTATAGATTTATATTTATAGCATATTCTGCTATTTTCCCACAAATTATTTTATTGTTCAATACACAATAAAAGGCTGTTTCGAAAGCTCTCTAAACTCTGTGAGAAAAAGCTCTCTAAATACCTAACGTAATGGTCAGCCTGAAAACATTCCTATTGTTTTAAATGGGCCTGTGATGGGGCTAATTGGGTCGGAGCCAATCACACAGAGTGTAATTTCTCTGGCTAAAATGAATGTAATATCCCTGGCTCAAATGAGAAATAATGCCCTAAATGGCATCCTATTCCCTACACAGTGCACTCTGACACATAGAAAAGTGATAGTGCACACTTTATAGGGAGTGTGTCATTTGGGATGCAGTGAGTGGGACTACCCAGGCTGAAATGGATGTTGACTCATAATTAACCCCAACGGCTCATGATATTGTTGACACGGAGCCACAGCAACGCAATGCAAAGTCTTCTTCCCTTTCATTTTCACATCCTGGACTCGTTACAAAGCAGCAGGCCTTTGTGAAGAAGACTTTGAACTTCAAAAAACGCCCTAAAATAATAACCTAATTACACGTTTTTGAAAGAAAGAAAAAAATGAAAACATTAAAAATAATGGTTCTCGGGGTTTGTTCTTCTGTCTTGTCTGTCCATATGCATTTCTTCGCTACCCTAAGAGGATAACTTTTTAAGGGTCTAATTAAACATACATGTAGGGCACAGCATGCTATTTGCATACAGGAAAATGTAGAGTATTTCAAGAGTGAGACTTCACTGGATATTGTTAGCGTTAATGAGAGCAGCAGCGTCTCCAACCCTTCAGTGGTCCTGGATTGGCATCGGAGATCCGGGGTGCTGAGAACTTCCAGAATAGGATTGACTCCAAGGAAGGTTAGCAGGCTTCTTTTGAATGTTTTAGTCAGACAGGTACTTGAGAAGAAATCACAGAGCTGTGGGATCACACTTACACACACATACACAAAGTTAGTTGTATGAACTACGTTTTTTTTCTTTTAGATACAACCCACAGGCAGTGTCAAATGTGTGTCTTATGTTCTCATTTGCCATCAAAAGGAAATCTCTGAGTTGCCCTTATATCGCCATCTCTGGAGTACGTTCCAAATCTTCAGCTGAACTCTGTCCAGAGTTTTCCTCTGCTGAAAACATATAAACACAATATTGTATTGATTCATCACATCGCAGCATTCAACTGGTTGTAGGATTTTCTCGATGTGTAATGATTGTTTCTAATTTCAGAGTTGATTTTGTCATTTTAAAGAGTGCCATCCACAATTATTGGGACAGTTTAGCATGCATTTTGTTTTGGGCTTAATATTCCAAAACTTACTATAAGTTCAAATGATAAATTCTCAGTATTTCTGTAACTATGGTTTTCACTTTTAAGAAGTTAAACAGATATTTTAATAAACTCTCTGATTGTAGATATATTGCTTAGAGTAGAATATGAATCTAAATACTACCATACTTTATTTCTTAAGCTAGATAGCCTACTCATTGAAGCCTAACATACCATTATGTCTGTTTATGATTATGTCAGCATAACTATGTTTTCAAATTGAAATTGGCCATTTAAAGTGCCAGAAGTGGGTCTGGCCATGATTACCTCCTTAATGGCGTGATGTCGTGGCGTACTAGCTGCGTGATAAACGGTAACCACTGCCTGGTGGTATCAGTGAATCGCAGACTGCACACATTTACTGCATGCAAAGGATATGCAACCAAATACTAAAACATCAGCACATAGTTGGGAAATTACTCACTCTCAAAACTCTTTGTTCCCTAAAATATTGGGACTGTAATAAAAAAAAATTAGACATTTCCAAATGGTGAAAACTTATTGTTATGTATTTTCAAATTAAAACTGAGAAGCTCTATTTCAACCTCATAGTAGTTGCTTGATTTGAGTTTCAAATGTTCAGAGTAATACACTGTGTTCAAAATTATTATGCAAATTATAATTTACACTGTTTTTCCTAAATAGTCGATGCAAATGACAGTCAGTATAATTTTCAAGTCTCCAACCATTAGGGTATAAGTCGAATTTCATTGAACAAACCATCCAATGAAAAAATAAATAACTAAAAATGCACTGTTCCAAATTATTATGCACATCAGAGTTTGAAAACATTTGATAAGAATAAAAAAATGTAATTTGTTGAATTTTCAGCATTAGGAGGTCATATTTACTGAAATCAAAACACATCTTAACAGGGCAAGTTACATATTAACATAGTACCACTTCTTTGAAATCACCTTCACAATTATTGCATCCATTGAACTTGTGAGTTTATGGAGAGTTTCTGCTTGAATTTCTTTACAGGATGTCAGAATAGCCTCCGAGAGCTGCTTTTTTAATGCGAACTGCCTCCCACCCTCAGATCTTTTGCTTGAGGATGCTCCAAAGGTTCTCAATAGGGTTGAGGTCAGGGGAGGATGGGGGCCACACCATGAGTTTCTCTCCTTTTATGCCCATAGCAGCCATTGACACAGAGGTATTCTTTGCAGCATGAGATGGTGCATTGTCATGCATGAAGATGATTGGATCTTCTTTTTGTACCATGCAAGAAAAGGTTCAGTCAGAAACTCTATATACTTTGCCGAGGTCATTTTCATGCATTCAAGGGACCCTAAAGGGGCCTACCAGCTCTCTCCCCATGATTCCGGCCCAAAACATGCTCCTCTTTGCTGACGTGGCAGCCTTATTAGGACATGGTGGCCATCCACCAACCATCCACTACTCCATCCATCTTGACTAACCAGGGTTGCACGGCACTCATCAGTAAACAAGACTGTTTGAAAATTTCTCTTTATATATTTCTGTGCCCACTGCAAACGTTTCTGCTTGTGAGCATATGTTAGAGGTGGCCGAATAGTAGGTTTATGCGCAACTGCAAGCCTATGGATGATCCTACACCTTGCTTTGTAATGGCATTTTAGTAGCAGCTCCCTTAATCCGATTAATTTTGATAAACCTTCCTCATTATGACTTTATCTGCACAAACTTGTCTGTGCAATGAATCAGCCACAAATCTCTTCACAGTATGATGATCACGCTTAACTTTTATATCTAATGTTTTCATACCTTGTCTAAGGCATTGCACTATTTGACACTTTTCCGCAGCAGATAAACTTTTTCTTTCCCACATTGCTTGAAACCTTTGGCCTACTTAATAATGTGGAACATTCTTCTTAAGTATTTTTATTTTAATTGGGCTCACTTGGCAAAATAATTATCACAGGTGTCTGAGATTTCAGCGATCCAAAGAACCTGGAGACACAATACCATCCACAAGTTTGATCGAAAAACAAAATACTTAATGTTCATGACACTTAATTCCAATTTGCATAATAATTTGGAACACGGTGTAGAACCAAACAAAAAAAATATTTATTGAAGGCACTGTACCTGTAGTTTCACTCTGCACACGATATCCAGCCATCGCAGCTAGCGAGCAGCAAATCACACAGGCCGACAGTAGGCTTCACTTCACAGCGCAACACGTTCCCTGTGTTGATGCCAGCAAACCATGACCGTATTGGATGTAAGGTGCAATCAGCAGTCAGAGCCCTTGAGAGAAACAGCCTCAGGGTAGATTTAAGGTGTGAAATGATACTTCTTTACCTGGGACTGTCTGACTCTTCCTAACCTTCTATGTACTTTAGGTCAGCCATCAAGAGGAATACAGTGCTAACAAAGTGAGTGATGTGTTATACCCACACACAACACGCTCTTCTTCTCAGTCTTGTTGATGATACATGCTGTGAAGCCCCAATATTCCCCCCGACAGACCTGTCTGTCTGTCTCTCCCTCTGGAGTGAGGTGATCGATACCAAGGTGCAGCTTCATCCCCTGCCCCCATCCCCCCACACTGCCTCCCCATCACCGTGCAGCCGCGCTCCACTTCAACACCTAAATGCCACTTGCCAATCTCACTGGCTGCCGTGACACACCAGGGGCTGTGCTGTTTTGCGTTCCCATTAACAGGCTCTGTTCTGCAGATGTCAAACGCTCTTTCTAATCTGCCGCCATGTAGCACAGAGGAGAGGATGGCGTGTGGGTGTCAGTGTGTGAGAATGTGTGTGTTTCAGTTTTTTTCTCTTTATATTTTTACTGCAAAGATGACCAATTAGTTTGTCAGCACTCTGCAGTGTTTCACAGAACAATACATCCACTGCCAACCTCCTCATTTTCTAGCTGTCCTACCTAAGGTGGTTAGCCCGGCAGTAGCAATAACAGTTTCAAGCATCGTGCAACCTGTTAGATAAATAGTGACTGTTTGGCATTCCTCAGAGGTGACCCTTCGTGCTGACAGAAAGTATCTTCTGTCCTACCATACTCTCTCTACCCGGCATGTACGGCCCAACTTACACCCTATTTTCTATAATGTAAACTGTTTTTGACCAGGGACCATAGTGTGGGATTGCGGTCCAGCCTACTGCTGAGTAGGGAATAGAGTGCCATTTGGGTCACAGGCAGCGTCAGCTCTCCCAAAGGGCACAGAATTGATCGTATAAATAAGAGCATTTTGTTCAGCTACTCTGTGGTGTGGAAGTGGGGCAGCAGCTGGTGATGTGTCACCGGAGAGTGTTGGGGCTAGGGCGGAGATGGGTGGAGAACATGGGAGAGGCAGGGCTGATGATTGGGGTGGATGGAGGACATATTGGGTCGTAGCTGAGATGGATGGGGTGGAGGGAATGTGCTGGATCTGTGTGGAGTGTTTCTGGGGGAGGGTTGCTTCGCCCACACCCAGCCCAGTGAGACAATGTTGTGAAACCCAGGCTCCGCCCACACCCAGCTTAGTGTAGACAGTGAGACAGTGGGCCCTATTTTAACGATCTAAGCACATGGCGTGAAGCGCATGGCGCAAGTGCACTTTGGGTGTGTCCAAATCCACTTTTGCTAGTTTGACAGCGGATAAAAGGGTCCATGCGTCGGGCGCATGGTCTAAAAGGGTCGTACTAACTGTCTTCATTAACTCATGGGTGTGTTTTGGGTGGCGTAACATGCAATAAACCAATCAGAGATTAATCTCCCATTCCCATTAAGAGCCAGGCGCGTTTGTACCTTTCGCGCATTGCTATTATGATGGCGGATTTGCACCGTAATATTTTTATTTGTAATCTTTTGCATGTTCGTGTGCTGCTGCGCTTTCCTGTGTGTGCGCAACAAGCATAGTGTGCACGCCCTGTGCCTATACCATAGGTGCATTTGACTAATTTGCTGTTAAAATTACTATGACATGCTGCGCCATTGACTTTAGACCAGGTTTTTGTTGGTCAATGGCGCAATCACTTTCTGATGCCTCAAGATAGCAATACACCCAGAATTATCCTGAACACACATCCCTGTTAGACCAGCACTCCCACGGGCGCAAATATGGGCGCAGGTGCATTTGCTATTTAAACAACGCAGGCGCCTGACGGGAAATTGACAACTGCGTCAGTCTTAAACTAGCAAAGACACTTGCGTTCAGACTTTGCGCTGCATTGCGCCGGGTGCAAGATAGGGCCCAATGTTGTGAAACCAGGCTCCGCCCACACCCAGCCCAATGTAGACAGTGAGACAGTGTTGCTAAACCCAGGCTCCGCCCACACACCCAGTCCAGTGTCAATAGTGAGACGGCGTCTTAAAGCACGGTGCTCAGTGTCTCTGTGTAGCTGTGCGTAATTAGCATCGCTTTGAGAACGTGGTCCCATGCTGCGTTAATCACTCATATGTAATTGCTCTGTTAATGGAGAGTGGCCATTAAGTCGCTACGCCAAAGAAAAGAAAAAATCTGAAGGTTGATACTTTAGAAGTGCACAGCTGGCATCAGCTTTTTGATTACAGAGAGGTTTGGTGCTCTGGGAAAGTCAATGTTCTAAACTCCTGGTATTTTTCTTAATCTAGAGGTCCATTACCTGAACGAGACTGGTGTTTCATTTTGCTGCCTGCAGACAAACGCTGCTCTGAAACCTGTTTTCATCAGTGCTAATCTACCATCAGAATCCTCTTAAATAATGAGTAAGATGTCTGGTCGTAGATCAGAACTACTATCTTTATATTATTTGTGAATACAAGCCTAGACAAATACAGACAGCACTGTAACTCCCCTCAGGTCTATTGATGCTCTGTGATTAACCCTGAATAAATCTCTATGTTGTTTATATGCATCGTAGTTACTGCCATGGAAACCAGCGAGAATAAACAAACAGGTTAGTGTGACTGTAGCCTAGCGATCCCACGTTCAACATTTCCGTGGCAAACATACAGGTTAGGCAGAACATGCTTGGTTAAGTGCAGGCCAGTTTGGACCTGAACCTAACCTATTTCAGTTAATTATCTACACACATGAACTCCCAAACACGAAAGGCTTATTTCTTCACAATTTGCTTGCGCAAGTTTTTATAAAATAAATGTAAAGTTACAGGAAGTCCAGACCACATCTTGACCACATATTAGTTCTGTGCATTTACATCTTCATCTGGTGTTTTTGTTTTCACATCTGGTCGTCCCCCCAGGGTTCCTCGTCTCTCCACTGGAGATGTTTCATCAGATAGGTTGAGCCTTCCTTGGTGCTTAAAGATGCGTCTTTAGTGTTTGCCTGGGTGTCAGAAGCTTATTATGAAACTAACTTTATATACCTGCTGCTTGCTTCCTCAGTGACCAGTCAGTTGTACAGTATGTGTGTGTTTTCAAAACGATCATACACTGGCATCTGTGATGCAATCTGTCTCTAACCGTTTCAGTCATGTTTAGTAAGGAACACGCAGGAGCAACACGTTCTGAAATGAAAAGCTTTAACCTTATTGGACAAGGTTAGGTTTTACCCTCCTGTTTAGCATGTATCTCCGTACTGAACATAATCAGGTTTTGGATGTCGTCTTCACCATCTCTGTGTATCAGTGAGGTTTGATGATGAAACATCACACTGACACCCTCAGCTGCTTCCATTGACTCACTCTCTCAAAACACCTGGCTGCAATTTACCCCTTGCCTGATTGACAGGTATGCTGTGTGTTGAGACTATGGAGCTGCTGTCTCTCTAGCTGCTGTGCTATCTTGTGTATGGCATGCAGAACCTGAGATAACAACAGAGACCCATTCCACTCTGTTAGGTCTTCTCTGTTTCTGTGTTGTAAAAAACCTTCTCTGTCTCACAGGTGGATGCTGGCTGGATTGGTTTCTGGTCCATTGTGGGCGGCTGTGTATTTGGAGTTGCCATGGCAAGGTAAGAGCCAGTAAATCAAGTTTATGTGATCTTCCTTCAACAAGTGACAAACGATTGTAGCCAATGGGAAGACACAGAGCAGTCATCTCCATTCTCTAAACAGCTGTGGTGGAAAACAACACTAATTGATGAGCAGTCATATCTGAAAGATACGAAAATGAAAGACAAACGCATACAAGAACCTCTGAGCAGCCAGCGCTCAGCTGAGAATGCCGCTCTTCCCTAGATTTCATAGGTCCTTTAATATCAGAGTGAAAACAAAAGGAATGTGGGAGTTTATGACCCTGAGATTTGCTTTTCTCAGCCTAGTGCATTATCTCCGCATCTCAGGTGACTATCAAGAGACACTGCTTCCTCACTGCTTCTTAACTGAGCTTTGTGCCATCTGCATGCTTGGATAGACAGAAAAGACACAGATGAAGCAAAAACACAACTGATTATTTTTCCTGCTGTATACCTGAATTTGATTTTGTAATCGATAGTAATATAATCATTATAAAAATAACAGGTAAATTATTAGTAGCTTTTGATCCCCGATTTTACCAGGTTTTCTTTAGGAGTGGGATGTGTTCTACAATCCATTAATAACCCAATTGAGCTTAGACGTAAATACGCTCTGAAAGGCCCTGGGTAGTATGCCTTACAAAGATTATTGCTCCAAGTCAAATTGAGATAATTTGTCTGAGATTAAAATGTTTATCTCTGAATCAGACACACAGACTTGGAATTGGGTCTGCATTTAGTCTGTGCTGTGATCAGACCGTCATCCATGCGCTGGCTGTGTCCGATGGGCCCAGGGACCCGAGCCTACTAGTAATTGCCCCGTTATGAATTCAGTTCTATACGATGCCCCTCGACCTGCTGAGCCGTCAAATTAAAGGATAAGCATTTACCCTAAACTCCATACACTCACTAAGTATTGTCAGATGAAGTATGCATGAAAAATATATGGTCCATGTTTGGTCGTAATAGCATTGGCTCTACCTGCAAGGCCCGTTAACTAAATTAGCAAGTAGAAAACCATTGCTGAATTTGTTCACTGGAATAAATGGGTCTACCACTCTTTCAGTCTCTGGACTTTGTACCGTGTGGTAGTCGGGTTCAGTCTTGAAACATTACGGGTATTAGCCATATCATTAATGTCTTTTTTAAGATGCTGACTTCATGCTTTTAATCACTTCTTTCGTTGTGCAGTATTTTGGCTGTGAAAGGGGTTGGGCTGTGGGAGGGGCATTGCTGTGGACAGAGAGGTGGCATGGCTGTGGGAGGAGCCTGGCTGTGGAATGGAAGAGTATGCTAATTACCTTAGGCCACATCTCTGTTGATGGATAGACTAATGCACTGTAGGCCACGTCTCTGTAGCTGATGGATGGACTAAAGCACTGTAGGCCACGTCTCTGTTGCTGATGTATGGACAGAAGCACTGTAGGCCTGACTCGGTGCAAGGAAGGTATCATTCGTCCGTCTGACGGGTATATACGCTCATCACTCCACCCAATTAACACTTCCAGGCAAGGCCAACGTCTCGCAACAGTGTAATTAGGAAAATTAGGCCATAAATCTGCACCACAGAGTCATGGGTCTGTTCTGTTCTTCATATACATTTCAGTGAATGGGAGGCATCTACTGTAGGAGTGATACCTAAATGGTATTTGTTTTTGTGTAGGGCCAGGCTATGAGGTTTGTTCTAGTATAGATCCAGGGTTTGTTGTGTCCAGTGTTTGTTTTATTCTCTTACCTGGGTTTGTTTTAGTCTAGATCCAGGGTATGTTTCTTTATAGAACCATTTGAGTTGATTCTTTAACTCAATGTTGAGTCTCTATAGTACATACCCAGTGCTTGGGCTCCATACTACATATACCCAGTGCTTGGTCTCTATAGTACATATCCAGTGCTTAGTCTCTATAGTACATACCCAGTGCTGAGTCTCTATAGTACATACCCAGTGCTGGGTCTCTATAGTAAAGTACATACACTGTGTTAGGTCTTTTTAGTACATACCCCATGTTGGTTCGCTATAGTATATACCTAGTGATGAGTCTCCATAGTACATAAACAGTTTTAGGTGTCTATAGTCCATACACAATGTTGGGTATCTATAGTATATACCCGGTGTTGGGTCTCTATAGTACATACCCAGTGTTGGGTCTCTATAGTACATACCCGATAGGGGTGGAACGGTTTGGTTCATACCTCGGTTCAGACGGTTCGGTACGAGTTCGGTAAAATTGAGGAAAAAGCAAAACAAAAATGCAGAACGCTATTTTTTTTATTGTGTATGTTTCAATAAAAAAATCATGTTAAAATATCATGTTACAGTAGATGTATTTACACTCACATACCCAACAACTGCTGAGCAACGCCGACACACAGATCTCGTCATATGCACCACTCTCGCCTGTACTACTGTAACTGAAGTTCACCCAAACTTGCAATCTTAAAGAGGACAACGGGTCCTCTAACTATTATTGGTCGCCACCACTCGCCATACTCGTCCTTAGTCCTGCTATCTCTGACTCACTGGACCGTCAACCTGACAAAAAAATGCATAGGCAGTTTCTACAAATGGGTCTCTATAGTACATACACAGTGTTGGGTCTCTATAGTACATACCCAGTACTGAGTCTCTATAGTACATACCCAGTGCTGGGTCTTTATAGTACATACCTGTGTTGGGATTCCACAGTACATATGCAGTGCTGGGTTATTTTCACCCAGTGCTTTTGAGTTACCTTAATGGTAACCCAACACATTGCGTTATTTTATTTACCCAAACACGTGGTTATTTTTTTCTGTGTTGGGTTATTTGTTTTCATAATATCTTTCCCATTATAGGTTATTTATTCTGTTCTTTCTGGGTTAGTTGTGCTAAGTCCCCTTGAAATTATGGAAAAATCAATTTCAAAGCTTATGTGACTTGCCAAAATATCCTACGTTGAAACTTAGATAACAACGAAACGTTTTTAACAGTGAAACATGACAACAAAATACATACTGCACACCTAAAGCAATCATATTACTCATACCCTAAACGTGGCCAATTAAATAAATTATAATGAACTTAAACCAATCACGTAACTCATTTTCTAGCCTTATCCAGTCCCATTAATCGTACTTTAAACTTGACAATGAAGATGTGGAAGTCAAAATGTAATTTGTTGCACAAAATAAAAATAGCAATAGATTATGATACACATTATACAGCATGCTATCACAAAAATACACGTATGAATTTCAATTTTCAGTTTTGTTTGCACATGTAATCTATTTTAAACACTTAGGGAAGGTTTGGTACTGTTTACACCCTCACTGGTTCCATATGCAACAGAAAGTTTTGTTTTGTGGCGGAGAAATAAACTGAACAGATGAGGGCAATCTAATTCATTAGTCTGAGCCACCCAGTTGATTGGCTTCCTTCTCACGTCTGGCTAAATTGGATGTCTTCTGGGGGTTAGCTTGGGGAGCTGATCTGAGTGCAGCAGAGCTTTGGGTAAGCTTGTGTTCTGTGATGGCTGGTGTGTGTTGTGATGTATCTTAGAAGAGCAGTAGCACATGGCCCTGTTTACCTCATAGCACTGGGTCCTTTGTGGCACCATTAAAGATAATTTGCCCAGTGGTTTTCTGTTGATGGAGCTGCTGAGTTACACACACACACACACACACACACACACACACACACACACACACACACACACACACACACACACACACACACACACACACACACACACACACACACACACACACACAGACACACTCCTAGATGTGCCAATCAATAGATGGATGGCATCACTGTGGTAATTAGTGGCGCCTGCTCACAGGTGTGTCCGCGCGCTGTTGGCCAGCAACTTGTCGTTGGGATGACACTGCTGCTTGAAAACCACAGCGGGTGGAAGTAATAAATAATCATAATCACCATTCATTATCCATTCTCAAACATCACCCCAATCAACCAGGTTCCGTTATCAACCCAAGTAGAAGCAGAAGGGACAGGGCTGACACAGAGGTGTTTATACCCACCCTAGCAGAAACTAGAACCTTGAAAGATGATCATGTGTGTTTATCTTTATATAAACTAGAGACTAACAAGGTTACTGGAAAAACAAATTTAACAGTTTTTGTCTTAATTGGTTTTGGCAGGGATGGCCAATGTCTCAGAGATCTCATTACAGTCATTTGTCAGGCCAGTTCGATCATTCAGTACAAGCCTTTGGCAAAGAATATGAACAAACGTTCGATCTTTGGAAAAAGTTAATCTAACAACTTAAGTTATTTCTGCAGTTTCTCTAAAGAGTTTTCACAAAATAAAATCTGATAGAATCGTCACTATCTTCTGGCCTATACGTTTCACTCCTCTTTTAGATGGTTGTTAGAGTTAAGTTTGATGTCACCTAATTCCATATTGTCTGCTGACTTTGTAATGCGTTCAGTGCTGCGTACAATTCTGATCTTTGTTAGATTGGGTATGGAAAGATCTTATTGGAGTAGTCGAAAGACCAATCACCCCTGCTGTTTTCAGTTAATGAATTATTTGTGAGTGGGTAATTCTGATACTGAGGTGACAGAACTTTGCCATTGTCCTCTTGCCCTAAGTGGTGAGGTGTTATCTGGGCATGTGCAGGGCTGGAGTCTGGCTTCGACAGCTAAAGCTGAGGGAACTAGTGGCAGATGGGTAGGAGCTGAGGGATTTGGCCAGAGAAATGGAGAGCATACTGGGCTGGGTTTCGCTTGGCTACCTCTGCCAAAGCAACTTCTTCCAGGTTCCAGCATCCCTGTAATGTCATAGCACTCTGTTATTTACACTCTCCTCTGTTTCTGAATAGAAAGTATTGACTGAGTAGATGTATATTCATTCAGACAGGATACTAACTGGATGGGGGAGGGGTCATATTATGTTCTAAAAGTCTGAGTGACAGGTATGATTCCCAGCCTTACGCGTGCACACACACACACACACACACGTAAATGCATCTATGAATATCTAATCTAAAAATACCACACTGAAAAGTTTGAGGCAAAAGTTTTGTTTCCTGTGAGGCTTTCCAAGATTGATTTCACTCAGATGTTGTCTTACTACATATTTGTTGAACCCTGACCTACTGAGAGACTATTTAAACAC
Source organism: Umbra pygmaea (assembly GCA_016801145.1). Lineage (NCBI taxonomy): Eukaryota > Metazoa > Chordata > Actinopteri > Esociformes > Umbridae > Umbra > Umbra pygmaea. Next base: position 2,709 of record JACXGM010006605.1, on the reverse strand, counting down.
TCCCTGCTGGTCGGGTTGAACTCTGTTACTAAAACATATTGTTTGAACAAAACCAATCAAAGGCAATTATTGTGTTTTCACTACTAGCTTCATGTCTAACAATTTCTGCTCGCTGTGCTGGTAAATGTACCCTGAGGACAGGAGTAAACTTTGTCAGAGGTGATGGCTGAACACATGGTGCGAGAGAGAAATTTAAACACTATGGTTTGTTTGGATAGCTTGTCTGTACGGATAAAGAGCAACGCACATCAAAAGGCTGCTTCCTTGCTTCACTAGTGATCTAAATTACATCAACTTGTAACATGGTGTATTAATGTAACCTGTCACCAGTTATAATCCAGGGACAGCTTCATTCTTCTGACACCGTGTCAGCTTTCTTTTCATAGACAGTGACATGAAGACAGGAAGGTCCCGCTGACACTTGGTTATGCTTTTTTGTGTATTGAAGCATGCTGTTAAGCCATATTGAACTAGGCGACTTTTGTTGTTCCAACCAGAGATGTGATTTTGTCTCCCCAGGTTTGCAGACTCTATTCGGGGCATGCTGAAACTAATCTTGGTTCTGATGATGGCTGGAGCCTCCCTGGCCTCAACCTGGTTCACACTGACCTGCCTGACCCGACTGACTCACCTCCCCTCCACTGCCGGTAGGCACGCCGGAGCACACGTACCAGCTTCCCTGTTGAGAATGTGGGAATTTAAGTGTAGATCATGCAAATGGCATAAACCTAGATTATCCCAAAGCCACAATGGATATTACAAATTGCCTTTAAGATAAAGGAAGAAACACAGACCGAGTAAATAACCAGCTTTGAGCAGGAACTACTGTCTGTGTCTTGCTTCTATAGTGTGAGGCATCCTAATGTAGGCGAGAGGCTAGTTTGAGAACTACAGAATGTTAAGGTATACGTCCACCTACATGATGAAAATATACTTTAAATAAGCAGACTTGGAAATATGTCTGTCAGGGTTTATATTTTTGGTAATATAAGTTATTTTATTATCTTTTTTTTCAATTACTGGTATACACAATCTGTTCTACTCACCTGGTACTCATTAGTAAGCAAGAGACAGTAGTGTACAATGCTGCACCTGGTAAAATGAGGTAATAAACTGATGGAAGGCAGTCCATATCAAATCTGTTTTCAGCAGTTTTTTCTTCCAATTTCAATTATTCATAGAGAAAAAAATGATTGGATGTTTTGAATCCATGTCAAAAAAAATCACTAGACACTTAATGAGACTTGCCCTTTAATAATGCAGAATATGTGCTGGTCTTGAATTAACCTGTGGCCTACAGCTGCTATTTCATATAAATTGTGTATTTACTCATTGTAGGCCTGTCTGCTGTGTTGAGTAGGTTTTGGGGAATGTTCAAATTATTTGTGTTAAACCACAAGACGCTGTTGCCATTAGTAGCAATAGACCGCCTAAATAGTTGCACCATGCAGATATACAGGGGCGACTTGCTCTAATTGAATAGCCAAATATCGCTTTAGATTTTGCTTTCTCAACCAGTAATCAATCATTCGGAGGCCCCTGGTGTAGATGTTGTTCCCTCAAAAATCAGTTTGGATACATCCAAATTCCTTGGATGAACAGAAACCCCCAGGTCGTGCAAAACGTCTGCACCGTAGCACTGAGTGTCAGCATAAAGCAACCCATGACTCAGTGGTGCGAAACGCAGACAAGATAAGTAAATGCAAACTCTTCAAATCCATTAAGAGTGCGAAGAGAAAATACAGACTAGAGTTTGAATGTTTAACAACTCAGTCTCTCATTGCATGTTTCAAAGTCTACACTAATTACTAAAAGGTAAATCTAGCTGCATGGTACTAACTGATGCCCCACTCCCAGCCACATGTTTGCTTTGAGGTGACAAAAATACGATCTGAAAAGCTCTTGCTGATATAGACAACAAGGCTGTCCTTTAATCAAAGATTAACATGTGGAACACTTTCAAAAGAGTAATTTTGGACACATTTAACCTGTCTCAGGTTATAGTTTCCACTTTCCTAAAGGACTTCACCAGCCACAGAATAAAAGGTTAATGTGTCGTAACGAATTGTTCCTAGTTGAAGTCACTCCTGCCATCATAAAGTTCTTTTAGAGACTTGTCATGGTCAACATTAAATGCAGACTGACAGGATCACTTGTCCCAGTCCAGCTTGCATACCTTCCATACATCCGTGAAGGACAACAGCCAGAGCATTTAGTACTAGACATCCTGATGGACAGACCTCAGGCAGAAAGAGTTGGCAACAACACCTCCTCCTTATACTGTAGGTGATTCATACCTCCTTGCGCAAGTGTGACTAGGCGACACTTGTGTGACTATGCAACGTCACTTTTCTGTGTTTTAAAGGGGTTGCGTGCGAATTGGGGGCCATGTTTTTTTGTGTGAAGGGCTGAAGCGTTTATTGTTTTGGTAATCATCCCCCGCCACACCCTTTTTTTCCGACCATCAAGAAAGTTTAGAAATATGAAAGCACAACTCGTATGACTGGAATAAAACTAAATGCATGCTTTTCAACCGCACACTTCCCATACCCGCCAACCTGACTAGCATCTCCACTCTGGATGGGTCCAAACTGGAATACGTGGACACCTACAAATACCTAGGTATCTGGTTAGATTGTTCACTCTCTTTCCAGCATCACATTAACATCCTCCAATCTAAAATAAAATCTAGGATTGGCTTCCTATTCA
>JACXGM010006604.1:0-32428 GCA_016801145.1 Umbra pygmaea | reverse complement strand
GCGCGACACAAGGATTCTCCTCGCGCGACACAAGGATTCTCCTCGCGCGACACAAGGATTCTCCTCGCGCGACACAAGGATTCTCCTCGCAACTACAGCTCTGCTCTTGCAACTCCAGTCCTTCGCTCTCTCAAACATAATGTTGCTTGCGCGAGATGTACTGCGCGCGCGCGACATTTGGCGTTGATATAACGCCATACACCTTAAACATCCAATGATAAGTCATATATATTTTACTATATCTGTGCAGTTTAAAAAGGTGAACCTCAAAGGTGCATTAAGAACAACAGTGCAAACTGACAATGTAAAAGGTGAAAATCAAACAAAAATGCATTCAAAAAACAACCAATGACAAAAAGGTCATAAACACTGAACTAGGGCTCAGATCAGGGTAGCAGACGGTACACTATGGAAAGCCATTTTAGTCAATATTAAATACATAAATATGGCTATGAAATAAGTCCTGAAATAAATAAATGACACAATAAATATATCAATATTTAAATATAAATATATAAATGCAGTCCAATAAAATAAATAAATTGTTTTTTATTTCATAATGGTGTTTTTGAACGGAAACCTTTTATTTATTTCAGGGGACTTTTATTTCAAGGCACTCTCTTTTCATAATGACACATTTTATAATATCTATTTGTTATATTCAAATGAATGGGGTGTGGTTATCTCGACTATTGAAATACTTGTGCGGATAAGTGATTTTCAAAATATAGACATAGTTATCAAAGTTTTAAATAGTTTGAGAACGATTGAGCTCCGTGTTCATGTGGAAGATGTCAGCTTATGAAGATATGCTCGCTACCTATGTGTTATCTGGTATCTGGTCTATTAACCCGAGAAATCGCGGATCTGTTTGGTTTGTCACAAAGCATGATTCAGAGGAGATCGATCTTTCCTGAGGAATCTGTGATCTGTTTGGTGTGTTACCCAGCACAATTCAGAGGAGATCTCTAAATCGTGCCTTGTAACACAGCAAACAGATCCACGATTTCTCAGGTTGATATACCAGACAAAACAAAGGTAGCGAGCAGTTTCCATAGGTAGACGTCCCGCACCTGTGCTTGAAGGTTCTATGACATCTTCCACACAAAAATAGTGCTCAATCCGTCTCAACCTAATTAAAACATTGATATCTATGACTATATTTTAAAGATCTCTTATCCGCCCCAGTATTTCAATAAAGTCTTCAATACCAGCCTGATCTCTTAGAAATCCGTGAAACTGCCACAGAATATGAATATCAGAATACGTGACAGTTCCACGGAATGGCAGAAAATTCTGTGAAATGAACACGGATCAAAATCCGTGGCAGTTTCACAGAAAAGTCTGCGATGGGCGCACAGTGAGACCTTGCCGTTAACTTGATATAAGCCTTTCCCAAACCCCTAACCTAACCTTAACCACTCAGAAACCTTGATGTTAATTCGATGTAAGCCTTTCTTAAACCCCTAACCTAACCTTAACCACTCAGAAACCTTGCTGTTAATTCAATGTAAGCCTTTCCCAAACCCCTAACCTAACCTTAACCACTCAGAAACCTTGCTGTTAACTCGATGTAACTTGTATTATGTCGTAATGTATTGTTTGTAACCATGGTGATGGTGAGTAAAAAAATGATAAAAAAGCACAATTGCAACACGTCTGCATCACGTTGTTATAGAAAACAGAATATATGCTAAGTGTCCGCATGGATTCGAACTCGCAACCTTTGGTATGTGAGACGCATGTTCATACGCCCGTCCACCGTCCCCATCCAACCAACCTGCAAACTCTGCGCTATTTACACTCTGCTACGTCATGCTGCGAGTCCGTGAAACTGCCACGGATTTAGAAGTTAAGGATCCGTGATTATTCCACGCAATATTCAGCCATTCTGTAAAACTGCCACGGAATTTGAAGTTAAGTATCCGTGGTAGTATCATGGATTTCTGAGAGATCACGTTGTCAATACGTGTGCTGTTCATTTGGTTTGAATCTGTGAGATAACCATGCCCCATTCCTTTTACTATAACAAATGGGTATTATGAAATGTGCCAATATGAAATAAGAGTGCTTTAAAATAAATAAATGTGGAATTATGAATTATAAGTCCCCTGAAATAAATAATAGGTTTCCTTTGAAAAACACCATTGTGAAATAAAAACAATTCATTTATTTTTGTGGACTGGATTTATATATTTATATTTGAATATTTATATATTTATTGTGTCATTTATTTATTTCAGGACTTATTTCATAGCCATATTTATTTATTTATGTTATTATTTATTTATTTAATATTGACATAAATGGCTTTCCATAGTACACTAGCTGCTGGCGCAACGCCTTATTGTTGCTGTAAACGACCTCAACCTCACTTTCATCCATGATTTTTTAAGTCCAGGTTTCAATCTTGGGCAATTGATTTAAGCCAGAGCGTATGGGCATTGTCTGGTAGAAAACTGGGACAGTACCTGTTTGATGTCGTGAAAAGTGCTGGCTGTCAACAATAGTGTTGTTGATTTTAAGAATTATTCTTGTTTGGGATCACTTCAAATTAGAGATGCTATTGATTAATCGACAATCGATTAATTGATCATTAAGAGTTTAATTGATAAAATCAATATCTGAAAAACAAACAACGGGTTGTTTCCAATTATATTCTAGCAATGAGTTGAATTGTATATTTTCAATGAATCACCACCAGGGGGCACAAATTATGATTCTGCCGAGAGCAGCACCATGCTTCAGCATTGAGTCTGCTAACCTAGTGCTGCTGGCATTAACATTAAGGGCCCTATTTTAATCTGAAACGCAAGTATCAAACGCAAAACGCAAGTTACATTGTGGGAGGGTCCCGGGCGCTGTTGCTATTTTACTGGCGTGATAAATGATTCTTGCGCCTGACGCATATCTAAAATGGGTAGGTCGAAAGTAGCTTCATTAGTCATAGGTGTGGTTTGGGCGTAACGTGCAATAAACCAATCAGATCGTCATCCCACATTCCCTTTAAGAGCAGGCGCGCTTGTTCCATGGCAAATTGCTATTATAACGGCGATTTTCTATAGATTTTCTATACAAAATGTAAATAAAGAAATGTCACAAGACATAGCCTACTTTCCGATGTTTTGGACTCACTCTCACTGAATATTTTTGCAATGTAGTCTAACATTAGACCGAGATTACTCTTCTGTCAAATAAGCTTTCCAATCCCGTTCTGCATTTCTGGGCATTTAAGTGGCTGGCACGGATTTCAACATGTCTCCTGAAGTCCTCTAATGTTTCCTAATTAATGTCATCAACACATCCATGATTCATGGAAATGTTGCGTAAAATACAACAAGCCACAAAGAATGCTGCGACTTGAGTAGAGTACCTTTTCTATCCAAACACATGACGCGCATTTTCAGTGTGCCAAATGTTCGTTCAATTAGGCTACACTGCGTGTTTGTGTGTGTTTTTGATTAAACAGCCTTTTATGCACTTGCTGGCATCATAAATTGTGTCATCATTAACCATGTCTTTAAAGGATAGCTGTTGTCCCCTTCACAGCCACCCATTCAAGGGGGGATTCCTCATGGCAAAGTTGCCATAAATGAGTCGTGGCTTGAGCCTGAGTAATTCTGAGTAAAGACATGGGTGATTTTACTATTAGCATCGCAAATTACGTGTGTATACTTCATTGAATGGGTTCCCTTGAGGTTGATGTATCAGTGCAAATAATTTATTATGAATCATTTGAGTAAATGTGTACACTAGATTCACATTTTCGGACACCACAATGACTTCCTCGTGTGGTAATATTTTTCCTTCTAATTATGTATTGCAATAATAAAGAACTGCTGCATTTGTGTAGATGAGAGGAGCAAAGTGTATGCGCGTTGTGCACACGCTACATTATGGTCAAGCATGCGCCCTTAAAATAGCATATGAATAACACGCCACTGACTTTAAACCAGGTTTTTCCTGGTCAGTGGCGGAATTGTTTTCAGTGACTGCAAGATAGCACCAGGGAACTTTTGCGCCGGAACACACCTCATCTTTTCGCTGAACCGCTCAACGAACCCAAGTTCATTCCCTAATTTACCAACGCGCGTCTGTGGAGGGAAAAGTCCCATATGGGTTGGGTGTAAGATAGGAATGATACATGCGTTTGTGTAAAAAGTCAATTGCGCTGGGTGTAAGATAGGGCCCTAAGACAGAAGCTGGCAGCCAGCTACATGTCCATGATCCACCTCTTTGCAAAGTGATGAGACCCGATAGGAATCCATTGCAGCTACCCCCATCAGTGACTGTTTTCCAAGCCCAAAAGACGGATGTTTTGTCACAGCAGCAAATACCCTTGGAATGTGCTACAGTACATCAGCCCCTCAAGATGACATTGGCAGTGTTAAGGCTGACAAACTCAAAAGTGCATCCGATTCTTTCAAACTAAAACCATTACAGTCTAGATTTGGTTTGGTCTTGCTGTTGTATATTGTTGTTACTAGCCAGCTTGAGGACTAACTGTTCACATGATGAGGGAACCGCGGTTGCTTTTGCACTTAATGCCAAATTTTATTGCATGGTTCTCTGGGCTAGATAAAAAACAACAACATTAATCAATCTCTCTCTCTTCCTCATGCACTCGCTTGTTGAGTAAACTGCATAATTATACATATTGTGCGTGCGTTTTGGGGACTGTTCTGTGTACTATGAAATAGAATACTGCTGGTATCCCTGCCAATTTCAAATGTATACCTGAAAACTTGAAGGTCTCTGTGCTCTCAATGGGTACAACTCCTCACGGGTTTCACAAAAACCCTTATGGCAAACGAAAATATCAAACATGGAAGAAAGAAATCGGGGCATCTGGAACAACTCAGACTAGCAAAAATGCATCTCCAAACTGCTCATACTTCGGTGTAGTGATGGGCGATTCATAAACGATTCATTCATTTTGAACAAACCTTTTAAAAGACCGGTATGTACGATTCATAGTGGATCGTTCATTTCGTTCATTTTCGCGCAGGCAGATTACTTCTATGACCCATTATACTGCTCGGTACTAGTATCTGAATCGTTCAAATCGTTCATTTTTGCGCAAGCGCATTACTTCTATGATCCAGTATACTACTCGGTACTAGTATCTGAATCGTTCATATCGTTCATTTTGACACAAGCGCATTACTTCTATGATCCCAGTATACTGCTCGGTACTACCTGATCTGCATTGTTCATATCGTTCTTTTTGGCGCAAGGGCATTACTTCTAGGACCCAGTATACTGCTCGGTACTGGTACATGAGTTGTTCATATCATCTTTTTGGGGCAGGCGCATTATTTCTATGATTAAGTATACTGCTCGGTACTAGTATGTCGTACTAGTACATTGCCCGGTACTGGTACATGAGTCGTTAATTTCATTCTTTTTCGCACAGGCGCACTACTTCTATGATCCAGTATACTGCTCGGTACTAGTACGTGGATTGTTCATATTGTTCACTTTGGGCCAGGCACATTACTCTATTATTCAATATGATGTAGTTATTGGATTAGCACATGTTTGCTCATCACTGTAGACTGACTTAACTAGTCTGAACAAATTACTAATTTGACAAATGCACCTTTATCATAGCATACATATGGATCTGTTGATCCTATTACAGGATTCTGTACAAAATAAACATGTTAAGCTTTATGTTAATTGTTATTCTTACGAAGTCATATGACGCTGGATATTTAAAATAATGGGTTTACTACACACGTATGTATCCGTATTACTGCTTGGCCACTGAATGTCTTTGTTATAATGAACTGATTATACGGTAGGCTGTTACATTTTGCCTATGCGCACTGCCTCAAATGAACAAATGTTTGAATAATATAAAGTTCAGGCTGCGGGATGGAAGTGAACAACACACTTGACAGCTACACTTATTTAATTGCCTCAAATGTAAAACTTTCTACCAGACGTCGTATGAGATTAGTTCATTAAATGTTTTTGCGCAGGTGCATTACTTCTATCATCCATTATATGGTTAATTAATTTTGTTATTTCCTTCTTTTTTGCGAAGGCTTATTTATTTCTATGATCCAGTACATATGGTACGGATCAGTATACTGGTTATTTTCGTTCATTTCGATCTGCGCATGCGCAAATGAACGATACGAATCAAAATGATTCGTTCATTTGAATGAACGAGATTCAAAGATAAGATTCAGTAAAAAGAATTGAATTTCCCATCACTACCTCGGTGATGGGATCAAGCAGTGATTTGGCATGGATCTGGGAGTTTTGTCGCAGACCATAAAAAATGTGTCTGGGCCAGCTAAATCGTCGCTAACATCATGTAGTGTATACATGGCTTAAACGTTAAATACAGGAGCTGTTTCGTTAGCATAATCACAAACAGCATTTAGCCCATTAATGTTTTACTGCAGTTTTGGCTATAATATTGCCAGAATTAAGTGTCCTATAAGATTTCTTATTTATATAAGATTTATGTTACATTTTAATTACGATTAATCGATGGTTGATTGTTAATGTTATCAATGATCGATTACGGAAAGTGCCTACAATAAGCAACCCTACTTCAAATTGTACTTTTGTTAGTTAAACCTCTTTCTATTCATTATATGAATGGAAAGAAATACTTTTCTTTACAATTAAATATTTTTGATTTGAATTGATCCATTATTTTACAATGATTATTCACTGGGCATGCGCATTAGATACCACTCTGACGTCAGTGACGCAAGCAAGCAACAACAAGCTAATTGTGAGAAAAATCGGGAAAAGATAGATCCGAGATGCCATTAAAAGTTTTCATCAGAGCTTTTCGAAGTTAAACAACCATTTATTCATACATATAGCTTTGCTGCTTGGTCAGTTAATGCTTTAAAATAGTGATGTTGCCGGTCAAATATATTATATTGTGTTACATTTGGACATGTTTTAATGAGTTCAAACAATATTTGGTAATCTATAGAACTAGCTTGCTGGCTAAAAAACTGTGTAATGCTCACGATACTGTACCAGGTATTAGTCGCTGTAGCTTGGTCTTATTTTTATTCAATTGCATTCACTCCATGACTTAGGTGACTTTCCTCCATTTCCTGACTATAACTAGCTAACTATCTACTAGATAGCAGTCAGAAAGCTGTTTTGGCGCACAAATTAATTGCTCACTAAAATCAGGATTATAAATTAGTACCCAGATTTAAGTTAACTCTGACCGAGACATTGCACCACATTCTGCTTGCATGTTGCCTTTCAGACGCATTTTTCTTGTAAGTTAAATAATGTTAAGCAGTTGTCTGGTTGTTGGAATTTATTGATGATAATTTGTCTAAACAAAGATGTTGATTAATGAAATTAGCTGTCCAGTGAGAATTTTGAAATGAATGATTTACATGTGTAGAAATGTAATATGTATATTATTAAAATCTTCATTGTTTTCTGTACTCAGGAATTGGGGATCTGCAGCCCACTGTGTGTTAAGTTTATAGCTTTTCTGCTTGAGTATCATGACAGGTTATAACAGACATTTACCCAAATTTGAAACATGATTGAGAAAATGTAGTTATATTTATTTCCTCATTTTTCAGTGATGTGGATATGCAAGGTATGTGGTGTATCTTTATCTAAAGGATCTGATCTCTTAAAGCATTACAAGCTTGATCATAAACATTATGGACACCACAACACTTACCCATGTACTTATTGAACTGACCATGCGACTTTAAAAGTTGGAATGCATAACAGAGTCATTGGCAACACTTTACAATAAGGGTACATTCATTAACATTAGTTAATGCAGTAATAAGCACTTACTAACAGTTAATAACCCTTAACTAAGGTGCTTAATTATAATTTACTAAGACTATTATTGTTAACTAAGGTATTAATGAATGCATTACTTTAACATCAGTAAATGCAGTAATAAGCATTAACTAACTGTTAATAACAGTTATAAAACGGGTCCGGTGATATCTGCAATCTGATTGGCTAAAATTGAATTCCCTGATATCCGCACTGTAGAATGTTGCCTTTTCACTGAAGTGCTTAGTATGTAATCAAAAGGTATCACTACGCCCCCCTGAGGAGCTGAACAAAATAAAAAACATGGCAGACAATTCTTCTCGCTTCAAATCTCAACACCAACTTCCAAATAAGACCATCTAAAAAATTTAAACGATTTTAACATTCACTTACCACAAAAATATTGTAACTGATGTAGACATGCTAACCAGCCACAGGTTTTAAGTAATCTTATCTTTTTTGTAATAAAGTGTGTTTTCGTGATGAAGCGATAGCTAGCTAGTGGCTGTCATGTCATTACCGGTCAATACACAGGTGGCTGGGTCGTTAGCCTGTCTGACCTACCACTCACATTACACACAGTGAGTTTTCCCTATATCACGGGTTGTTTATCCATCTAAGCCTAGACGCCTTTCTTCATATTTTAAAATGTCAAGAAATAGCCTTCAGTTGACATCTTTATTATAAAAAAAGAGGAATTACGATAGACTACACGTTCTACGGGCGAAATTAGGATAGGCTACTTCTCTATGAAAACGGTTATTTGAATAAGACTTACAAGTTGCCAGAAATTATTGTTCTGCCTATGTTTTATATATATTTTCTGTAAATTGTTGAGGCATATATTGAGGCATATAGCCTACAATTGTTTTCCTACACGTTGTTAGCAAATTAAATGATCTCTATCCCTCTGTCGTTGAAATCATCTCTATATTAATAACACATTTTATGTGTGCTATTACATTATTTGTAAAAATACTGCGAAATAAATTAACAGCATTTTTCTGATGATGAACGCTATTATGTTCAAGTGCAACGCGACTGAAATGATCCCGCAATTTGACAGCGGACGACTGTGTCAAGTGAAAAGTTTATAGGCTAAAACACTGACGTTCTGTGCAAACCCTATAGTGGATGTCGCAATGAGTTAATTTTTCCAAGGTAATGTACAGAAAGGTGTTTAAACCACATATGCAAACAAAAACATAAGCAAACATTTTATTAACTAGTAGTAGAAATTCGTTTTCGCATTTACCTATAGCTATTCACATGCTTAATTAATTCATTTAGGCTTTTTCACGATTACGGCGATTGGTGCTGATTTTGCCCAAACTATGCCAATCTATTCAGGGGGCACTAGAAGTTATATTTATGATGTTTAAAAAAAATCGATATCACCATCAGGCTGTACTTCGGAAAAGATAATATCCTATGGAATGGAACAGATATTACCCGCGCGGTTTTTATCTCTTAACTCATAAGATCCGAATTTAAAATTGACAGCAGAGAGCAATCTAGAAAGGATCGAATTTTTAGATTTGACCATTTATAAATACGTTGATATTTTGGAAACTACCATCTACTTCAAGCCGCAGAGTATAACACTTTTACGCACAGACAGTTAATAATCCTTGACACCTCATAAAATATAGGCTACCAGTTGGTCAAATACTTAAGACTACAACGTAACTGCAGTACAGCAGTTAGTAAAATACTTTAGTATTTGTACTATCTAATAACCGGGAACGAATTAATTAATAGTTTTATTAATTATAGCCTGTTCATGACAGCACTTGCATAATACATGGAAGTCCGTTTTAATAATGTTTCGTTTCCAGACAAGATTGCACAATGTGGATTTTGATGGATGTATATAAATGTCCAGAAACAAAATTCAAAAAAACGCGCTTGCAATGCAAACTGCACAGATTGGCTTGACTGCGTTAACTATAGTGTCGTCAGTACAGTAGCTATAGCAGGCTGATTGATGTTGACAGTAAGGTCTGTATCACCTAAACATTTGAATAGCATAAAAAATGCATCACTAAAGCAAACTGGCTAACGAATGCCATTTAAATTAAATTAAACTGTACATAAGTGTTCAGACCTTGCTATAATGATCTGTTTTTGTGGAGTAGTAACATGGCAACAGTAAAAGGAGTGGTGGGGGGTACGTTAATGTTTCACGATAACCGCACGCCTCGTGACCATTTTCTTTTGCTAAAAATACAAATTTAAACATTAATTTTCACAAATAAAATGTTGGCAAATCTTTTATAAGCGCATTAACACACTCCAGACTGTGCGTTGCCAGGGAATAACCGCACACCTCCGCAGTGAAAGCCACTCGGCTTGAAAGCCACTTGGCTTTCAGCCTCGTGGCTTTCTACATTGCTGAGGTGTGCGGTTATTCCCTGGCAACGCACAGTCTGTCGTGTGTTAATGCTTACTTAACCAAGGTTTTGATTTTAACATTAGTTAATGTAGCAGAAAATATTAACTAATATTAATAACAGTTAACTAAGGTGTCAAATTATCATTAACTAATGTTGGCTGGGGTATTAATTGTAACATTATTTTAACATTAGTTAATGCACTAAAGTGCATTAACTAACATTATAAACAGTTAACTGAGGTGTCTATTCTTACATTAGTTAATGTAATTAACTAATAACAGTTACTGTAATTCCTCAAATAAAAACGGTGGCCTTTATTTACCTCTTCTGCAAACGGTTACAGGCCTTTATTAGAGGCAGGTCTTTATTTCTAATTCACTATGTTTGATAAATATAATTCCAGTTAATTCCCTTTGGGTCTACTGCAATACGTTATCAACACAATCTCAACACTTCTTGTAACCGTTCCAATAAGTTGTTGAAAAAAGTGGTTGAAAATTCAGTGGCTTCCACTGAATAGGACTGGGGTTACTTCCAATGTAGCTACTGCTATCTGTTGGCAAATGTACTTTACTACACACTACACCAGGCTAGTAAAATATACAGCTGCATTGACTAAAATACTGGTAGGACAATAATACTTAGTGATACTCATTCCTGCTCCCGTGAGCCGCCATTCCATAAGTTTTCCATCCAAGCCCAGTTAGCATTTCATCCTGGTACTGAGTAGGGTTACCTGTGCTTTATTTGGTTTGGAACAAAAACCTACCTAATAAACCAGTTAACTATGGTTAAGCAATGGTTATTCAGCACTATTAAGCATTTAACAAGTGTTACTTAAGGTGTACATGCTTTCAACTTTACAATAAGGCAAACAAATGACATTAATAACTGGTTAATTATGGTTAAGTTATGCTTATTCATCACTATTGAGTATTTATCAAGTGTTAATTGAGGTGTACATGTTTACAACTTTACAATAAGGCAAGCAAAGAGCATTAATAACTGGTTAATAATGGTTAAGTAATGCTTATTCAGCCTTATTAAGCATGTATTAAATGTTACTTGAGGTGTATATGTTTACAACTTTACAATAACGCAAACAAAGAGCATCAATAACTGGTTAATTATGGTTAAGTAATGGTTATTCAGCATTCTTAAGCATTTATCAATTGTGACCAGATGCGGCGTCAGCCGATTTTGAAGGGGCTACGGCCCTGAATGTTTTGAGTGTAGCCCCAAATGTATTTTGAAAAGATGACTGACAAATGTGAAACCGCGCAATATACTATGTAAATCATAAGCTGCCTTATTTAATTCTGCCTTGCCTTTGAACATACTGCATACAGCCTGTAAAATTGACATCATTTTTTAAATAATTTAGCCTATAGAATAAGTTTATTTGCTGTCGGTAGCCTATGGGCTACTCCGTTTCTTCCTCTCTGTTGAATAGGCAGCAGGTAGGGGAGGACAACTTTAGTTTAGTGCCGAGTTAACAGCAAAAATGAAGCAAATGAGAATTTGGGGATTTTTCCTAAAGATGCTAGTTGGTAAGAATTCACATGTTTTTGGTCCTTAAAGTCTGAAGATAATCATCTGTCTGGCTTTCACCCACAGTAGGCCAATTTGTTTACCTACAGTAGCTAGAGTTTTTACCATATGCTACGTTAAGCACTCAGACCAGCATGCTTATCATCGCATTTGAAGATAACTGCTACCTGTACACATTTTGAGATAGGTGTGCCCATTTCTAGAAAAGTGTACAGGAGACTCACCGGGTTGTCAGAAGGGTTTCTTCAGAAAATTGCTGAGAGGAAGGAAAGGCTAGCTAGTGAGCGGGGGCATGTAGAATTGGGTCAAAGCATTTCTTCCACGCAGACTGCTCAAATGACAAACATTTATACATTATAACATTTATACATTATAATTGTATTAATTATATAATCTATGATTATAACATGTTAATACAATATGAATAAAAGTACTGTACATATATTTTCAAAGGTTGTAAATATTGCTTTTTGCTGTCACGTTTTTTATTAAATGTGTGTACTTCAAGCATTTCAAATACAGCTACACCAAGTCAAGGTTTGTGCATGATGAATCACTTTAATAAACCCTCATTATAGGATTGGCATTGATATTAGGAAACCTCAGGATAATATTTGTATAATACCATTAAACATATTATATTAATGATTATAATGAGAGGGACAACAGCAAGCGATGAGAGATGAGAGGGACAACAGCAAGCGATGGGAGAGTGAAATTAACAACAAGTAATGAGAAGGACACCAGATTGACAGCAAGAGGTGAATAGTGTATGTTGAATGTGTGTATGTTTGTTGAGAGAGTGTATGTGTGTTTGCATAATGTTAAACTAATGTTAACATTAAACACTATTTGTCTCTGGTAGCTTTCTGGTGGAAGGAGAGAGAAAGAGACAACAACACTTTATGAGAAGGGAGAGCAACAGGAGCAGCTGAAAAGAGATTGAACTCTCTAGGACAATTGTTTTGTTGACTTAAAATGTAATATACAATACACAACAGTTCATATTATGTTCAACTACACTGTAAAACATTTTGCTGTAAAATTACAGTAATATACTTTCAGCTGAGTTCCCAGTAAAGAGCTGTTTAATTACAGCAGTGTTGCTGTGAACAAGATTACAGCCCATTACTGTATTCTAACAATACACCTTACTACTGTATTTATTAGAAATCTAGAGTAAATTACTGGCAGCTGTGTTGACAAAGTGCTTTGTGTTTATGGTTCTTTCTGTAAAGGTTACACCTCTTCAAACATGAGTCTGTAATTAATTGATACAATTTTTGTTTTTTACAAGAAAGGTCTTTGTTTGAAAGACTTCTAACTTAGCAACATGTCTCAGCCAGATTTTGAAGAAAACTCTTTACTTGGCTGAAATGTAAGACCAAAAGTAAGCAGGCACGTCCCACAGTCCATGGAGGATAACACCAAACAGAAAGGGCTTTGCTATTATGGTTGGCACACAATGTTTCAGAATTGCCAGAAAAGGGTTGGATATTTACAGCATTGGTTTTGTGTTTTTTTTTTTACAGCTCATTACTTTATTTTATGACGTTTACAGTAGAATACTGGCAGCAGGGTTGCCAGTAAGGTCCTGTATATTTACAGCATTGGTAATGTGCTTATATTTTACAGCTCATTACTGTATTTTCTGATGTTTACAGTAGATTGCTGGCAGCAGAGTTGCCAGTAAAGTGCTGTATATTTACAGCATTGGTAATTTGTTTCTAGTTTACAGCTCATTACTGTATTCTCTGATGTTTACAGTAGATTGCTGGCAGCAGAGTTGCCAGTAAAGTGCTGTATATTTACAGCATTTGTAATGTTAAACTTAAATAAACTAACAACTAGCAAGCTGCGAGCTAAATGAATCTGTTTTCAAACAATTCCACATGAGACCAGTTATTTGCTGTGAAGGAAACATTTGTGATTACATGTTAACCTCTCCTCAAGTAACACAAGCCAGTCCATGTATTTGAGCTAGCACACCTGAGTCAACTTGTCTACTAATCAACTAGTCCTTGATTACACTAAGCTGGTGTACCAGTTTACAGTTAAATACTGTATTTACAAACATTTGCAGAGGGAGAAGCTGTAACACCCTTAACACTTTACTGTTTACAGTAATGTTCTGTATGTCAAGAAAACAGTATATTAATGTAGAATTCCCTTGTAAATTTACAGAATTCTTTTACAGTGTGTTTTAAGATGCATCCATCTGGAAAGTCTTACACAATTAAGATGTGCTTTGACTGAAAGCAAAGTGTGACTGTAAAAAAAACTCTTCAGAGTGATCCCCCGTATTTGCATAAAATGATCTGGGCTAAGCCCCGGATGTCCGTCAATGCTGGAAACGCCTCTGATTGTTACATAAGGTGTATATGTTTTAACCCTTTACAATAGGGTGTATATGATTTAAGCTTTACAATAAGGCAAAAAAGACCATTCATCAATGGCCAATCATGGTTAAGTCATGCTTATATAGCATAGACAACAATCTATATTGGTTGTGCTTTAACGTCTACATGGAGATAAAGGAACAAACAAACCTCTACACGAAAGAATATGGACTCTTTCCACTGATCTTACCCTTTACCATAAGTAAGTCGTATGTTGGAATTATAGAGGACATAAGTGGACAATAACCCTAAATAATCAATAAAAACTTTTTTTCATAAGCAAATGGCTAAGCTGTGAACCTCAAGACATACATGCTATCTCACATATTTATCAAATATTTATTAAAAAAATAGGTTTGTTAACAGTTACATAATGCTTATTATTGGAATAAATATGGTTAATGGCATGTTACAAACGATTCAACAATGAATCAATGAATACTTTAGTTTACATGAATATAATTAGTAAATGGAAAATTGACACTTTACTGTTATTAACAATGAGTTATTGCTTATTGCTACGTTAACTGTTCCTAACACTACTTAATGCATTTTACTGCATTACCTAATGTTAAAATAATGTGAAAATGAATACCCCAGTTAACATTAACACCATTAGTAAATGATAATTTGACACCTTAGTTAACTGTTATTAATATTAGTTAATGCTTTCTGCTACATTAACTAACGTTAAAATAGACACCTTGGTTAACTGTTGTAAACAATTAGATAATGCTTATTACTACATTTACTGATGCGAAAGTAATGCATTAATTAATATCTTAGTTAACAACAACATCCTTAGTAAATGATAATTAAGCACCTTAGTTAAGGGTTATTAACTGTTAGTAAGTGCTTATTACTGGATTAATTAATGTACCCTTATTGTAAAGTGTTACCAAGTCATTTAGCAAGATCCCACCCCAGCCAACAATCCCCACAAGATAAAATAGCAGAAATGTTTAAGTGTCTTGCTACAGAGAGGGAATATTTTTTTCACATTGGGCAACATCTTAAAACCCATGAGACTGTCACATGTGTGTACAAAGACTATTCATACAAGACCAAGACTTATGGAAGTTTCAGAACTCATAAGCAAAGGAAACACTTCCAGTACAGGAAATGCATTTAAGCTAGACGTTTTTGCAAGGAAGACCACTTGTCCGTAGTCCTCGTGGACTGGGGAGGGTACAGTTACAAAGAGAGGAGCTGGATCCCGCACCGCCAGATCCTGGATGATTCCCTCATCATGACTTCTACTTGCGGAAGCCGGGGGCTCCGGGTGGTCCACTCCTCTCAGGAATCCACACTCCTGAGCTGTTCCCTTTCCATATGTGTCAATTCCCTGTTCCTGGTTCCCTTGTGTGTGTCTGGTCTGTTTCTATGTTTGTTTGTCATTTCCTGTGCACCAGTCCCTGAATTCTCAAACACTCCTGAAGGCACCAGTCACTGAGCCTCAGCCCTATCATCACAGATTCCCAGCACCTGTTGCTCTGCCACACCTGGGCTGATTGCTGCCCTCCCTTTATAAGGGAGGTGACAGCGATCAGTCCTTGCCGGATTATTGTACCATTCAATACGTTATAGTGCTGCGCCCTTATGGTTACTAATTATTGTTTTAATAACTCTGGTTCTGCATGCCTTCACTTCCAGTACCTGCCTGTGACGAAAATCTGAAGCCATGGCTCTCTTTGAACCTGCCTGCCTTCTCCAGTCTTCTGACCATACCTCAAAATCTGTTTCTGGGCCTGCCTGATGATAATCCGAAGCCCTTGCTCCCTTGGAACCTGTCTGCCTTCTCCAGTCATCTGAATTTACATTATTAATAACTGCAATAAACATAATTATTATTGTTACTCACCACTTCATTGTCTGCGTTTGAATTTTACTTTTGTTCTGAGCCCCAATTCCTGACAACACTTCTCACTCATCTGCCACCCTACTGATGCTGAAGAATTAAATCTGATGAATTTGAATGTGAAACAGGACCTTTAAGAGATGTGTCATAAGAAGACATTGAGCTTAAAATTGCCTCTGTCTTTTTGAAATTGGAGAATATTTTTCTTGTATCCATTGCAGTTGTAGATGAACTACTCGAAGAGTTGCATTATTTACTTTGTTCTTTTTCTGTGCCTGTTACACACAAAACCATTACTCAGTTGTTAAGCCATCGCAACTGTGAAGTTGATCAATCTGCTTGTAACTGAGCTCCACAAGTCAAATCCCATTAAATCTGCAATAGGCGGTCATGGACCACTTTCCACGGCTTGGAAACGTACTATAAAAGCCACTTTAACATTCAGTATGTTCCCATATTTGTTTGCCAAATTCACTAAACAAATTCACTAAACTATAAATATTTCAGTTTTAATGCCAGTAGGCAAAGAGAAAGTGATAAACAGGAATACAAATCCTTATTTGATGGACATTATTTCAAAGAAAAAAAACATTGTCAAACAAGTTAACAACATCCTTGATACTCTATGTGGATGACTTTGAGATTTACAATCCCCTAGGAATCTCAAGAAGGAAACAAAATATGTGGAGTATATTGGGTTTTGGCTAATCTCCCTCCAGGTTCACACTTTTCTTTGTCTTCAATGTATTTGGCTTCATTATTTAAAAGTGACGATGTGAAGACTTATGGTTTTGAGAAAGTATGAGAACCCTTGATAAGTGATCTAGTTACTTAAGAACAACATGGGGTTTATTCATCCAAATTAGGTAATTACGTAAAAGGCACTGTCCAGTGTATAGTTGCAGACAATCTGGTGCACACAGTATTGCAGGTTTTGTGAAAAGTTTCTCTGGAACATATCTATACCGGTGTTGTCCTGGAGAGCGATCTGGCTTTTAGAACATTGAAGTCAGAACAGGGGCTTTTCTGCCTAAGAACAAAGGAGATACATTTAGGACATCTTAAAACTCTATAGTTGAAGTCATTGCTGCACTGTTTTGGTGTAAAGGGACCATGTGTATTGTCAGAACGGCTATCATGTTTTATTGTATCCAATGGTTTTCCTCCTGATGTTGCCCATGACATTTTTGAAGTTGTACATACATGGAGAGCTGGCACTCTGCTTTGATGTGTTAATCTCCAAAAAGTACTTCACCTTGTCCACTTTAGACGAGTCAATAACAAACTTTCTCTATTAGTGGACTGATAAAGCAAACTGTACTCACTCTGTGCCACTCACTTCCTCATCCAGAAAATCAGTTAGAGGAAATTCGCATGAGAACTGGAGCCTGCTTAGGTTTGTTCTTTTTTGGTTGGACACCAAGAGCCATCTTGGCAAATCGTTACAGGTTTAAAAAGACATAGTGGATCTGGATGTTGCCCCATTTCACAATGAGGAATCAATTTCTTATCTTGAAGTAAACATTTCAGAACACAGAACAAGATTGCAAGAAGTTTTCCCGGACTTGTAACTATTGGCCAAGCATTATTATTTGGAGCACTACCCACATCTGATTCGTCAGTTTGTCCCATTAGTTTCATTATGGACAATGCGTTTTGAATCCAAACAGCTTCTTCAAAAGAGTTAAGCGACACACAAGCTGTTTCAAGAATGTGATCCTGTCACTATCAGTAAGACATAATTTTCAGATGACACATCATTTGCATATCAGCAGCTTTTCCAACCAACCTCAAGTAACAAGTGTTTCTAAGCTTCCTATTGAGCTTCTCAAAGAAGATATTGCAGGTGCTTTGAGGTGCAAGATTCCAAACCTAGACTCTGTATGCCTTGCTAAAAATGTAACTTACAATAGCACATGGTTCATTAGCTGGGCTTCCTGAATTTTGTGAAATACTTCAGGTCATCGTTTTCCAAGGAAAGTTGACATTCTTTGTCAAAAAGCTCACCTCATGGTACATGGAATATTTCAGAGCCTATAATATGAGAAGCTCTGCAATAAGTGAGGTTGTACTTGTTGAGCTACATGAATTGAAAGACATTTACCCATTGGTGGAATACATGGTTCAGGGCAGGAGGATTGTTACTCTTAAAAGATACATACATGTGTAAGGTAATGTTGTGAATGATTGAAATTTATTAAATCATAGAAGACTTTTTATGTTATTGTTTCTAAATACTGCATGGAAATACTTTGTGGGAAAGAACCTAATTGTATTTTTCTTCTGTGTTTTTATTTGTGCAGGTAGGCGTGCCATGGTTGGAAAGAAGGCAGCTTAATTGAGGATTATCTTCAATGAGATCAGCGCAGACAAATTGATCCTACCTAACGGTTTACTGGAGTCACTGGATGATCTTAAAAAAGAAATCAGACATGCTTTTGGATTTAAAACCGGCATAAGATTGCAGTACCTTGACATGGATGTTGGGGAGTATTTGAATTTGACCTCCACCTCTGACATTGGTGATTTAAGTGCAGTCAAGATTATCCCAATGACCATCAACTCTTGCATGTCTGGCTTAAGCTCCTCTTCCTCCACTCCCCATGACTCTGAAACGTCCCTGTCCACTGAGAACACCTCTCACTGTACTTGTGAGTTACCTATACAGTCACCTTTCCGTGGCCAAGAAGACTCCTTTTCATCTTCTAATGCCAATGATACCATAATACTTTCCGTCGCATCCAATGTTTCTTCAAGAACTGAGCTGTGGCTCAATGAGTTCCCAATCCCACGCTTTTCGTATGACACAGAAATTACATTGGAGAAGGAGAATTTCCTTTACAAGGCAGACAAGACTTCTCTGAATGGCGCATTCCTCCTCCCTCTCGGCGTTCCGTGAAAGATTGAGTGTGAAAAGATTTGTTGTCTAATTAGTCAATGCATAGAAATCACAAGTGGAAACATTTTCTTCCAAATTGGCGTTATCCACTCGCCATACAATTCGGCCTCGAACGTGTGTCTATTTCACTTCAAACACTCATTATTTGCGCATCCTATTGACTTTGGACACGCAATTAGATTCAAATTGTTCAAGCGTACAACTAGATGCAATAGAAGCAAATTTCACGCTCAATAAGTGTTCGGTCTGAAGGTAGCATAAAACTTACCTTGATACGCAATGCACGAGCGGTGCGCGATGGTCGACTGACAACGAGATTAAGCAGCTGAACAAGGATACGGCCGTGTTCCGATTGTTCTCATCTCAGCTCTGCCGAGACAAAATATATATAATATATTAGATATGCCATTTAAAAAAATCTTTCATTTATTGTCAGAAATATCATGTTTTCAAAAGCATCACTTTCAAATATGTGACATATTTCTAGTAGGCAACGGAATGCAAGCATGCACATCCAGACACAAAGAGCAGGCTTATGTGCCGGAACTGAGCCCCGGAGAGCTCCGGCCCAATTTAACCACGAGTTGTAAACATATAAACCTTAAGTAACACTTGATAAATCCTTACTAGTGCTGAATAAGCATTACTTAATGTGTATAAGTTTACAACTTTAAAATAATGCAAACAAGGAGCATTAACAACTGGTTTATTCCATAGGTTTTTGTTCCAAACCAAATTTAGCACAGGTGACGCTACTCATTACCAGGATGAAATGCTATCTCAGGGTAGTCGCAAATGTGGTTGGATGGAAAACTAATGGGATGGCGGGCTCGCGGGAGCAGGAATGAGTAGTGCTATGTATTATTGTCCTACCAGCATTTAAGTCAATGCGGCTGTATATTTCACTCAGCCTGGTGTAGTTTGTAGTAACGTACAGGTGCCAATAGATAGCAGTAGCTTCTTTGGAAGTATCACTGGTCCCATTCAGTGCAAGCCACTGAATTTTCAACAACCTTTTTCAACAACTTACTGGAATGGTAAGAAGTGTTGCGATTGTGTTAATAATGTATTGCAGTAGGCCCAACTTTGTATCTGTGGACGGTCTGTCCTCCAAACAATCAAAGGTATGCTTTGGTGTTCCACAAGATTCTGTTTTGGGACCGCTACTGTTCTCGCTATACATGTTCCCTTTTGGTGATGTCATCCGGAAACATAATGTCAACTTTCACAGCTATGCTGATGACACACAGTTGTACATTTCAGTAAAAAAGGGAGAATCCCCAAAACTGCACACCCTGGAAGCCTGTGTTTTGGATATAAAGAGTTGGATGACAGAAAATTACTAAACTATGTTCTAAACTATGAAAAAACAGAAATGCTTATTTTAGGTCCCAAGAAACAAAGAGACCTGCTGTCAAATCTGGCAATAAACATAGACGGTTGTACAGTCATATCAGAGAAAAATATAACCTTTGTGTTACTCTGGACCCATATCTCTCTCTTGACGAACATGTAAAAAATATCTGAAGAGCAGCTTTTTTCCATCTCAGGAACATTGCAAAAATTCGAAATTGTCTGTCAAAGAATGATGCAGAAAAGTTAATCCATGCCTTTGTTACCTCAAGATTGGATTATTGTAATGCTCTCTTTTCTGGCTACCCAGACAAAACCCCAAAAACACTTCAGTTAGTGCTTAACACAGCCGCCAGAATTCTGACTAGAACTGCAAAATCGGAACACATTACCCCAATTCTAGCCTCTCTACACTGGCTGCCCATTAAGGCTAGGGCTGATTTCAAAGTTTTACTATTAACATACAAAGCACCACATGGACTTTCCCCTACTTATCTGTCTGATTTGGTGCAACCATACATACCCACACGTACATTACGTTCACAAGATCCCGGCCTCCTCATTGTTCCTAGAATTTGTAAACAAACAGCTGCTTTCTCATATAGAGCTCCAATTCTGTGGAATGATCTGCCAACCCATGTGAGAGATACAGACTCAGTCTCAACATTTAAGGCTATGCTGAAGACTAATCTCTTCAGTAAGTTCTATGGTATAGTGTAGTCTGGCCCAGGGGGCTAAAAGAGAACGGCAGCAATGTTAATGAACCGCCCATGCTGGCTTGCTTGGTAGGCTCTCTCTACTGGGATATCCTCACTCCAATGCTACCCCTGTGCTGGTTACGGTCTGCCGGTGACCCTTTGGAGGTGTGGTCTTGGCAATGTGGGTGGGTCAGAATCATGCCTGCTTGCTCCTGCCCGAGGCTTTCCTTGTGCTGGACCATGTCTCTTGCCCCCCCGTCTCAGCCCCAGATGTTATGCTGCAATAGTTTATGTGCCGGGGGACTAGGGTTTTATATATTCATTTTGGGGTCAGAGCTGTGTCAAGGTACTAGACCCAAGGTATGCCTACTCTAATGTTCCTGATGTCATTTTCATCCTAGGAGGACCCTAGGAACATGCAACAGGACCATGTGGCCTGATGACTCCTTCCTGTCCCCGTCCTGTGCTCAACCCGCTGCTGTGCTAGATCCCATGTCACTGCGGTTGATGATCCCGTTTCCACCTGATGACGCCAGCTTTCATCTCCAGGCGGCTTCGCGTTCTTCCTCCACAAGACCTCTGAACTGTACTGATGCTACATAAAGACTATGGTCACAGTCCACCCATCATATCTTTATTGCTGGACAATAATTGAACACTGATAAACAAAGTGACCTTATTACAATGGGCTGTGTACCTTCAGATCCCCCACCTGGTAGAGCCAGAAGAGGACTGGCCACCCCCTTGAGTCTGGCTTCTCTCTAGGTTTCTTCCCAGGTCCCACCTACTAGGGAGTTTTTCCTAGCCACTGTGCATCACTTGTGTTGCTTGCTTTTGGGGGTCTCAGGCTGGGTGTCTGTCAAAGCACTTTGTGACAACTACTGTTCTTCTGGTATCCCTTGTGTATCTGGTTTGTTTTGTGTTTGTATGTCTGTTCCAGTTCCTGGATTTACCAGTTTCCTACTCACCCACGAAGGCACCTCTCCCGAGCACCAGTCTCCATCTATCATCATCACCTGCACCTGCTGATCTGCCACACCTGGGCTGATTGCTGCTCTCCCATCTTAACCTCTTCATCCCGAGGTTACCCGGTACCAGGACCTTTTCGCGCACGTCACATACATCGGTTAACTACATATTGTAAACATGCGCAAAACCCGTCATGTTATATACTGCTAGAATCGCAAGGATCTCATCTGTAAATCTATCCAAACTGTTTTTGCCAAAAGCAAATAATATAGATGCACGGATTGCATAAAGTCGCAACAACAAAATTGACTACCGCATTTTTGGCACTGCTGATGCGACATATATGTGATCAATAAACAAACATTTCTCAACATAGCCACAAAAGCAAAACAGCAATCGGAAGCCACTATCCAGCCCTTCATAAAGATGACAAGCTTTTTGTTCTAGCCAGTCCAGCAATATATCAAAAACGATTTCACATTTTAAAATCAATGCAACAACTTTTCCCTATATTGTATAATTTTTTTGTAAAATGTGGTTTCTGGTCAACTAATTCAAATTGGCAAGTTATTTCAATGCCTTATAGACATTCTGGATTAGTTTAGACTTCTATACATTGTGCATAATAAATAATTACACTGGTTTAAACTTGACTGCCTGTCGAAGCTCAAAGCACAACATAAGGTCTTTCTCCCCACCTACTGAATAAATGAAGTAACACATTGTCCTAAGCTGTTTTTCACGCTATTCTGGTGAGAATGGCCTTTCCATAGAGTGGTCACATGTTAAAATTGACGAACCAGATCAGAAAATATTCAAACGCGTATCTGTTCAAAGTAAGTTCTCTGTTTGGTTCAGTTACGCACGCTTTGCGCATTGTGGTTGTAGTGCTCTCGGTTTTTGACGGATTACAACATAATTTCTCAACATGGCAGGTTCTAGCAAGAAATATTCAGTTACAGAGGCTTTGGTTCTACTAGCTAAGGAAAATTGGACTATAAATCTTCTCCCTGACTGAGAATCTGACGATTCCATTGGAGTTACAAGACGAACCATTTCGACAACAACATGAAATAACAACATTACATATACTTACATACACTTTTGATGCGACATTTGGTGTGTACAGGTGCTCAGTTGTTTCATGTTGTTTCATGTTGTTGTCGAAATGGTTCGTCTTGTAACTCCAATGGAATCGTCAGATTCCAATGGTTCGTCTTGTAACTCCAATGGAATCGTCAGATTCCAATGGTTCGTCTTGTAACCTAAAAGTTAAAAGATGAACCATTTCGACAACAACATGAAACAACATGAAACAACTGAGCACCTGTACACCCCAAATGCCGCATCAAAAGTGTATGTAAGTATATGTTATGTTGTTATTTCATTATATTTATTATGTCTTTACATAAACATGTTATTATTCAAATACTGTTTTACTGGTGTATTGAATGAGCACACAACTAGTTAGCCGCTAAGCTAAGCTAAGCAATGGGCCTTCCTACATAATGATTATTGTATTATGAGTTGTTATGCTACCGGTTCCACACAAAAGCCCATACACTAAGTGAAAACATTTATTACTGTATTATTTTTACATTTAGTCAAAATAACATGCAATATATATATGTTTGTTTTATTTATATAAATATATATGTGTATATTTATGTCTACATTTTTATGTGTATATTTATGTGTATATTTATGTGTGTATATGTATGTATGAATGTTTTCATAATATTTCACAACATCAAGCTCAAATGGATGGATTCACAAAGTGTTTTTAATTGTGAATGGGAACATGTTTTGAGACATTTTCTTTTCTTTTGACATGTATACACAGAGAAGATGATTGTAGGGTGATCAGCCATCCCCTCCCATGACCACAGCCGGCTCTACTGACCATATGCCTCTTCAGCCACAGACTCCTCTTCCTTAGCCTGGATCTAGATCTAGATCTCATCTAGATGAAACCATTTTCCTCAGCTACGGTTTTCATCAGACACCAACTCATGGTCAGTTCAGGGTAAAACTTTACCATAGAATGGTTTATTTCAATGGGGACATAGTTTCAAATTTTTACCCAGACCTCTATCTAAGTAAAAACAAATGGTTTTTGATGGAATGGACACATTTAGTGATATTTTTGTGAATTTAAATTAATTTTGCTCTCTGTTACCTGATAAAAGTCAAATGGCACTGATGGTGCCCAAATGTCCCGAAATGTCCCGAAATGTCCCGAAATGTCCCGAAATGTCCCGAAATGTACAAATTTCAAAGGCTGCTTAGGACTTCATCAACTAAATCCACTAGAACTTTGGTTTGCTTCACACATCAAATTTCAAACATGTAATCACCAGACATAGTAGTATGTTTCCAAACTGTTTTAGAGCTGCTGATCCATGACCTTCATATATTATTATCTATGTAACTATTTTTTTCTAGACGGAATTGAAATTTTCATAAATGTATTCTGTGTTCTACTTTTATGTACTCTCACACACTAGTACCCACATTAAAACGTTCACTTCAGTATAAAACTCACAGGTGTTTCCTTTATTTTGATACCAAGAATATGTTTATAGCCCTTGTAGTTTTGGAGATATACTCAATTAGATTTGGGCATGTTTTTATTTTCTAAACACTAGAATAAACACCTAGGGATGAAGAGGTTAAGGGAGATGACAGCAATCAGTCCTGGCCGGATTATTGTACGATGCAGTACATGTTGTCCCAAGCTACCTGAGAACGGTGCTGTTTTTTCATTTTTGCCTTTTTGATAGCAAGTCTGAGAGCTGCTCCCTTATGGCGATTACTTATTATTTTGCTAACACTGAGTCTCCGTTCCTTCACTTTCATTAGCTGTCTGTGATGATAATCCGAAGCCCCTGGAAACCTGCCCGTTTACTCCACTCGTCGGACTGACCTTCGCTACCTGTCTCAGTGTCTATCGGTGACGTTTATCTGAAGCCCTTGGAAACCTGCCTGCCTGCTTCTATTGTTTGGACCATTCTTCGCTACCTATCTCTGCACCTATCTGGGTTATTGACCCGTAACTCTAGCTCCCTAGGAACCTACCTGCCTGCTTTCTCATTATTCATCATTACCTACTACAATAAACATCATTATTGTTATTACTCACCACTCCATTGTCTGCGTTTGGATTTGCCCTCTGTTCTTAGCTCCTTATCCGGACATAAATAAAGGCCCCAGGTTTTATTTGAGGAATTACGGTAACCTTTATTAACAATTAGTTAATGCTTATTGCTACATTAACTAAGGTTCAAATACACACCTTAGTTAACTGTTCATAATGTAAGTTAATACATTTTACTGCATTAACTAATGTTAAATAATGTAACAATTAATACCCCAGTTAACATTAGTAAATGATCATTTGACATCTTAGTTAACTGTTATTAAAGGGATACTTCACCCTACAGCTATCTGGAGGTGCTAGTAGCTTCCCCCAGACATTTGTAGAACAGTGACATATGTTTCACCCCTTCCTGCCCCTACACCCCTGCCACCCCTGTCACCCACTTCCTGACTCCCCTTTAACCACATCCTGTCACCTACACCCACCACCTGGTCCCCACTTCCCCTGACCCCCACCTTGCGCTTTCCTATTTGTCTGCCTAGGCTACAGACCTTGAAAGGAGTTCCTACATGGGGTCTAGGCTAAACTGAGCTGTCAAAAACTTTGACGAGAGGATGCGCGGCCTCCTATAGGTCAGTTTGAAAAAAAACACTGTAAGGTCAGCCTTCAGTGTGTGTGCGTATGTCTCTGTGTGTCTGTGTGTGTGTTTGGGAGACAAGAGTCTCCATTTCTGGTAGAGTGAGCTCCGACCCCTCTCTCAAACCGTGTTTCAAGGTACCCATTTTATAACCCCTAATAAAGTATGTGTCTCTCTATGGCACAAGTTAATTTAGTTTGATTGATCTTGATTCAATGTTAAAAACTTTTTGTCATGGGTCTTTTCATGGGTCTATAAGATCAGTTGTGAGATTTTCTAAAAGTACATTTTTTGTTTTCTAAAAGTGAAACAAAATGCCCAAATGTTTTGCCTCGAAATGGCAGAGTTCTCTCTCTAATCTAGAAGTGACCAAACCCAGCACCTATCAAGAGGGTGTTCTGAGATCCCTACATCCTATGTGTCTCTCTGTCAAACATATTTTCCTCATTTCTTTCAGGCCACAAAAATCCAGAACCTATGTATTTAACCATAGATTTTAAGAAATGTGAATATTTATCAACATAAATTCCTAAAATCCCCAAATATCTAAACCTTTTTACTGTAAGACTGTAAAGTTCTCTCTCTAGTCTAGAAGTACCCACAAACCTCTTCTGTTTAGGGGCATGTTATATCAATTACATGAAGCCTCTTCCCTGATTCAATGTTAAAGATTTTTCACAGAGAACCTGAACAAGATTGTTACAGACCACGTCAATGTTCCATTCTAAAAACATATAGAAAATCTGTACGTGGATATGTTTGTGTGTGAGAGAAATATTTGCTTCCTATCAGTTTTGTCAAGACATTTTATCAACTTACACCAAGTAACCTGTTCAACTTACCTCATGCAGGTTTATAATGCTGTTGTCCCCATTTAGAAAAAAGAATGGTTAAAAACAAATTTAGTTTTTACAAATCTTTATTTAATGTTTGTCTACAACCTAAAGTTCAGTGTTTTACGAGGTGTTGTCAAAAGCACAGGGGGGTTCAGGCCTTTAGTTCAATCGGGCCATAAAACCATTTGCTTAAACAGACATCCAAATTGAATGTTGACTCACAGTCAGTCTAAGCTGCTACATCATTTCAGATTTAGGTAGAGTATGATGTTCATTAAACAATAGCCAAATAACATAGGTTCAACCTGAATAAGTTTGTCTGGGTTTAATTCTTCTTTACATTTCAAATGCCGAGGTGAGCTTTACATTTTTCAAGTTTCATTAATATACTGTTTTTCATGTTTTTCTGTTTTAGCATTACAAATTATTTATTGCAATGATCAGTTTGGGTAGTTTAATTTGTGGACACATAGGATCTAGAAATGGCATTAAGTCCTTTTACAAAACAAATTTTGAAAAATAGCCAAGCAACAGCTTACTTTTGACAAGTGCATACCGATTTATTTAAATACAGTTCCAGCTTATACCCTCTGTTCTTGATTCTATTTCAACTTTTTGAAAATCAAAATCTGACAGGGTCTAAATACTTTTATAAGACAACCATTAATCTAGGGAAAGCAATGTTTTTTTGCATAATTGTGTAAATGTCTGTGTGTGTGTATGTGTGAGAATCTTTGTGTGTGTGAGAGATTCTGGGTGTCAAAGATCTCTCAGGTTGCAAAAGCAAATTTAGATGTGTTTCAGTGTAACAGTGGGTTTCTTGTTTACATCTGAGTGCAGATTTGCATCTAGCTGATTGTATGTATACATTGTCAAAAACTCTAAAAAGCATAGGCATTTATGAATCCAAACAATTTTAGCCTCAAATCAAGCCAACAGAAGTGATTTACAGAAGGGTTAGTTTGGAGCACAAACTATGGAGATACATCATAGTTACAATGTAACACATTCAAACTTCTATGAATATTGAAATAAAATGTGTTCTTACCCTTTTCGATAGTATTTCAAAACATCAAGTTTGCAGGGTGACCACACTGCATAACGAATCCTATGAAACATCAAGGCATTGGTTTCTCAAATGTTCAGAATTAGAAATGCATATCTTTCTTACCATAGTTTATCTTGTTTTGGTCATGTCACAATACTAAATGTTGAGTATAATCCTTAATTTATTAATCTGGTGGCTCACCAGGGTGTAAGGACATCGTCTTCCATACACCCCGCTTTTCACACAATGATCTCATGTATAGTGCTCACACGCTGGCCCGGGCCTCTGACTGTCAGCCAACGTCCACCTGATATAGTCCAGGAACATTTAGGAAAATCTTTAAAAGATGCTTTTAGTCAATTCAAATGTAATGCAATAGATTCTCATGTAATAATGAATATTTTATATGATGGTTTGTAAAATAAGTTTTTACACATACTAAACAGGATTACGATCAGACAACAGTACCGTTGTACACTCTTGATTCAGACATTCTAGAGCGCTGTACCCAAAGTCTGTTTTCAGTACAAACAGGTCAGAATTGAAGTATGCACAGTTTTAACAGTCTTTGAACATGGTAGTATACAGTTATGGGATTCCGAACCCTAAAACTCAGTCTGTTACGGTGCGGTTCGCAGTTAATCTTCAGAAACTGATCCATGTCGCCATGGTAAGAATGTCTTTGTTGGTTATTTTACAACAAATTAACAAAAGTATGTTTTCAAATTACATTTCATTGCGAGAATATTTATATGAACTGTTTTCTTAAGATAACTATAGATCTGTTTCATAAGACACGTTTAGCTGGCTATTTTCTGTCGCAAATGTAAGGTTTTAGCGCAGTAAGATTTATATGGGATGTTTTTCTTAAAGTTAGGTTTTAGCTCCATAAGAGGAAAGTTTTCTTAATGTGTTATGTTGGCTGATAGATCATTTACACTATAGCGTTTGAAATGGATTGGCTTAAGGCAAAGTGAACTAACAATGGTAAATATGATGGGTCGAAATGTTTACATTTTAGGGAAATGGTTTAAACGCATACGTAGAGCTGTGTTTGCTATAGTGTTATGGTCGCGTCACAGCAGTGGAAGAATTCTAAACTGTTATAGTGTGATTAAAACATATAGATTTTCTGTAATTTATGAAAATGGTGTTTATTAGAAACAATTTAATTGAAACTAATAGGATATTTTATTCATCAACATTGTTTAACTGTAGCTCTGTTTAGGTTTCGAAGTTAGTCAGTTTTGTTAAAGTTGCGACCTTTCGCAAACACAATATATTAATAGGTTATGTATAATATGATTTGAAAAAGAGTGTATGGTTAAGATCCACAAAGAAACAATAGTTCAAATATTTTTGGTTTCACATTAACAGCAGACTTTAATTTGAAAAAGTAGGGTTTTGTTGATCAATTGAAACATACCCCAGTGTTTTTCAAAGCAAACTTATTTCAACTAATTGGGTTTGTATTAAACGTTTGTATTCTAGACATACAATGTTTTAGCCAGTTCAGGACCAGTTCACACAGAGTGTTCACTAAATTGTTTGATACTTACTTGTAGATTTGTGTTGCTGATACAGACTTGTAAGAGCTAAACCTTTTTCCACTGAAAACAAAAACAAAGAGTTTCTATGTTTATTTAGGTATAAAGGTTAGGTTATATCACCTTGCAATAGTTCACTATGTAGTTTGTAAAAAAAACAGCTATGTTTTTATAAAAGGCTTTAGAAATTATGTTTTACTTACATTGAACAATAAATATGACATAACATATACTGAAATACTTTGTAAAAGATTTGTGTCTTTTTCAAGTGTCTAGAGACCATACTCTATAGGTTTCAAACAATAGATAGTGACAGCAATGGATAAACTAAAGCAATGTTGCAGGCTTCTTGAAAAAATAAAACCCCTGGTACCTTTGTCCCTGTTTAGGGTGTGACAAATCTTACTCCTTGGACTCTCACAGCCATCTCCTTCATATCATGAATCAAACAGATTTAAATAACAAGTTACAGAATCCAAACTTGTAGTTGAATTTGATTCTAATTATTTGAATTCTTAAATAAGGTTTAAAACTTAGACACCTAGGTAGGTTTTTGTTGGACGTTCTAATTTTAAACAACTTGAGTTCCTAAACATATTCTTATCTAAAATCTTCAAGTTTGTACCTCGTAAAACAAAAATGTGTCTATTTAAACGTTAGGATTTTCAGCCCAAGACAAATATCAATTTCAGGTTGAAACAATCTATGTTCAAAAGATCAAGTGATTAACCAAAGTGAAGCCCCTGAACTAGATCCTATAGGATTGGTTGTAAATTAAAACAGGGCGGGCCGATGAGGGGATAGGCATTTGTGTTTACCAGACATTTTTTTAAACAAGCGTTCTTTCAAAGCCCTTCAAGTCTTGGGTTTGATTTGTTTAGGCAATGATAATGGATATGAGGAGTAAAAAGGTATGGAGTGAAATTCCTGGTTTCATATCACAGGATGTGACATTTATAATAATTATAGCGCCAGGATGTTTCAAAAACAGTATCAAAATAGGAGAAAATACTTTGTCATACAACTTCAACCCGCTGAGCGCAACCGTAGAAATCTTCACAGATGAGCAAAAAACGGTTGAAGAGGATTTAAATAAGTGGAACATTTTTAGCTCACAGCTCGATATACAAGAATGGTTGTGTATTTGCAGAGCTCTATTTGAAGTAATATTGTGAAAGGAAGACCTGGTTTTGCTGTGGAGAAGCAGGTTGATGGAGAAATTCTGAAAGCCATACGTGTTGAAGCCGACGAGTTTAACAGGGATTCACGTTACACTATTTTTGGTTGCGTTAAATTCAACCCTGAAAATGTTACAAAGACTATAAATACAATGAGATATACTGATGCGGATAAGAAAGCAATTATTTCATACCAATATTTTCCTTTCCAGTGTTTGAATGGTTTAATGTAGTTTGTTTTATA
Source organism: Umbra pygmaea (assembly GCA_016801145.1). Classification (NCBI taxonomy): domain Eukaryota; kingdom Metazoa; phylum Chordata; class Actinopteri; order Esociformes; family Umbridae; genus Umbra; species Umbra pygmaea. Next base: position 1,915 of record JACXGM010006604.1, on the reverse strand, counting down.
TATGAAATCCACAATCTATTCAAACATCGTAAGCAGCTACGCAGATGGTATCTGTTAAATAAGAGAATATTGGATGTTTGTCCAAAAAATAACTAGACTTTTCAATTTGAAAGTTCATCTTAAAGTTATTAACTACAACCAAGAGAGCACTGTCGATGTTCATAAAATAGTTTAACATTTGTGCAATTGTCAGCTTTAGTTGTATTGATACGTTTTTTTTATTCATTGTTGTAAACCTTCTTATCCTAACGCTATTATGCTTCAGATGTGTTAACATAGAAAACTTGGTTGAATTATACTTGAGTTCTACTAATGTCTTTTTTTCAACTTGAGATTAAAAATATTTCACAAATCATTAATATTTTGACTTTTTTTTATGTATACACTTCTGTGAAAACATTTACAAATATTGCTCTTAGTCTGTAGAAGGTAGATGGAGTTTGCATCATGTGAAGGGGGACCTGTTCTCCAGCCCCATTGACCAGGCCTTGGCCCCACTGTATCAGTGAGGTTTGCCACATGGGGGGCTGGCATTGCAGTAGAGTTCAATGGATTAGATGCTAAACATCATAATCCGCAGTCGCATTCTATCATATTTTCTTTATCATCAGGGAATAGTTCCAACCTAACAGAGTCATAGCGTTTCAAGCCTTTCATCGCTTCGAACATTGCGTCTATTCTGCTTGCTATGGTTGGTTCTGGACCAAAACAATATGCCTTACGACAAATATTCCACTTCTTAGCTGTAAACTCCACATTTTCTGTTACACCTTGTACAAAAGATTCACCTACTTCCAATGTATAAAATAGTATAGATGGTTTTAGAGGGTTAAAAATGTATCCATTTGTACATCCATCATCCAGCTTCCACTCGTGTGTCAACATGTCATCGTGTAGTTGATGACTCCACGTTAAGCTCTGCATTGATTTTTTCGGGGGTGACAACTGTCACGTCGTCCGAAAGACGTTTCCTGGCAGATTTCAGCATTGTTTCAGTCACAAATTTCTTTGTTGCAGGGTAGACAAATTCAAACAAGTCTGAATGTTGGCTACATAGATCTGCGTGGTTTAAATACACTAAAACCATTCGTTGTCCAACCCACAAAAGCCCATTTTTACAACCTAATGCAAATTCGTTGTCCAACCCACAAACGCCAATTTTTTTCAACCTAACGCCCTTCGTTTTTAAATTTATTTTGGATTTTTTCTGGTTAGGCTGTTTCTCTGTGAAAGGTGATGATTATATTTGTGGTATGGAATACTTGCTTAAGTATTTTCTCCACTTGGGACCATTTCAGTCAATTACAGTTTTTCTCGATTGGTTACACACATTTTCTGAAAGCATTTTTATTTATTTTTTATAACATAGACACATTGTAGACATATTTTAGATTTTTTCACTTCGCCTGTGAAAGTTGCAAAGGTCAGCATTTCTGTCTGATCTTTGACTAACTCCTACTGTAATGATACAACTCCTCCAGAGTAAAAAGAACACTGTTTATTATGAAACAGGTAATACTATATTCCAATAGGCAACGGCACAGAACAATGTCCAAGGCAGAATAAATGTATAAACGGAGCAGGGTTCAGACCAGAATATCAATAACAGGGTGTTGGCAAAGGTACAGGGGATAATCCAAGACAGAATAAATACATAAACAAAGCTAAGGTCAGACCGGTATAACAAGACAAGAATATAATGCTCAGTAGAGAATAAAACAATACTCACAATACCTCGCAAAGAGGCAAGGAGAGGTGTGTGACTTAAATACTGAATGGAGTGAGCAGGTGTGGTGAATTAGGATAATTGAGTCCGGGTATGGGGAATGTAGTTCTGAGGAGGCATGACTAGGGAAGCTGTAGTCCACAGGAAGAAGAACTGGGGAATGGGAATTGTAGTTCTGAGCAATATAGA
>JACXGM010006603.1:19994-32528 GCA_016801145.1 Umbra pygmaea | reverse complement strand
ATTCTGGGAGTTGTGGTAGCTCAAGTTTAAACGGATACAGAAGCCCCCCAGTGGATGCGAAAGGAACTGAAATATACTATCGGCTTTTCTCTGATATATTGAAAAAGAACAGATGTGTATATGACATAAATCATCTATGGTAACGTTTGTAAATGGTATACTATGAAACTGATTTACTGTGGAACACTCCTTTAATAGAGTGCAGTTGTGATAGGGTAATTAGAGCAACGATGAAACGACTAGGTGAAAATAACTGAAATGGCATTTCTTTACCGACTTGGTGAATGCAGGCACTGTGACATTTCGAATCAGTCAAGAGGTTTCATGCCAGCAATTGAAGTGTACATTTTCAGTAGGGATCGACCGTTATGGATTTTTTTAGTGCCAATGCTAATAAGATTTCTCGATATGGGCTGCCGATTTTCTTGAGCCAATATTTGGAGCCGATACTGCTTTTGCTCCTTCAATTTACATCATAATAATGACACAATGATAAAAACAAATGTTACAAGTCACAATGTAAAAAAGGAACATTTATTGAACTTAAACTATATTTATCAAAAAGTAAAAACAGGTGAAGTAGAAACAGTAAGAACAAGTAGATAAATTTAACAAATAGTAGAAACAGGTGAGGTAGAACAAGGAGCAGTGCATGGTCTACACGTGAACTGCAACAACTCCAGCAACCCAGAACTGCCTGTGTGGACACCTGTCTGTAAATAATGCTGGGAAAAATTGGGAATGGCCGATGCCGATACACGTAAAAACGCAAATATCGGCCTGATACATCGGCCGGCCGATAAAATCAGACTATCGCTGAAGCGAAACATTACATATTGTAGAAATTATATAGATATATATATATATATACATACATATATATATATATATTTTTTTTTTATTTTTTTATGTAGTGTTAATGTGGTCACCGGAGCCACCTGGTGGCCACAAATTCTCTTTATTTCTTTTTTTAAAAACCACCGAGGGATCAAGCCCAACCATGGGTTGTCTGACTTTCCTCAGGCCCCTGCACAAGGCAGCGGAAAATCTATCGCCTCATGTTCACATTGGGCACTTGTGAATTCAATAGCAGAAGTATAGTCAGTGAACGTAATCATCCCGTGCATGATCAGACAAAAGGCTTACATGTTGGGTGAATAGTGTGAAAAGAATCAGCAGCTCGGGCGACATGTGGTTGGGAATTGAGAAGGGAGGAAATAATATTTTTTTAAATCCCATCTAAATTTTATTAAATTGATTGTGGTGTACCTCGGTACAGCCCAGCCCCTAGATGAACACATTAGACCAGAGCCCTTGAGAGAGAGTTCAGTCATCTCCGTTCACTTCATTTTTTTACAACAAAGGCAGATCATGGAGACCCCTAATACTTCCAACAACGTGAGCTACTACCGGTGTCGCTGTAGAGAATCACTGTTCCATCAGCTCCTTTCTGAGGAAATTATTTTAAAATCAGAATTACTTTTGAAACCTGTATTTTAGTCAGACTTTTGCCAACGTTACAGAGCATATTAGCATAATTCTACTTTACCAAGTTTATAAAATTAACAAATTTATTACAGAAATTTAACGTGTCAATTTGCCGCACTTTAAACAGCTCTCATATTATAGATCATACCCTAAATCTCTGTTGTTACCGCTGCTGTTATAAAATTCAATGCATTCAAATTACCCGCTTGGAACTATTTGGTAGGGGTGGGCGGATCGATCCCAAAATATTGATACTACCGATAGTCTCATGTTTGAAGATCGATACTTGTGTCAATAAGATCGATACCAATTTCAGTTTCTCACTTCTACACATTACATCAAAGAATAGAACTATCACACTTGACAAACAATGTTCCATTGTCATGAACACATCCTAAGTGCTTCTCCAGCCCCGCTGCTATTGATTTTGACTGTGCAGTGCACTCAAACAACGAACATACATTTTGCACTACGACGCTCACCCTGAATACCCGGTACCAACCGTCAATCCGACACATAAAGGCAACACTATTTTACGTCTCACAGGTGGCAGGTAGAAATTCCACCACGCATCTTACAATGCACTGCAACACACCTCCAACAAGTACCTAAATTAAGATGGAATATAAGTAATTAGCAAAATTATCTTCCAGTGTACTGAGATATTCTTCTAATGAAGTCAAATTATGTCAAAAAGACTAACATAATAAGTAAATATTTCTTAAAGATAAAAAATATTAAAAGTGATAAATACCTGAAATCATCATACACTACTCTCCCATACATACGTGAAAGTACATAAGCTGCTTTTAATAATTAAAAGTATTGTATCGGCGATACTGGCCCTGTATTACTTTGTATTGGATCTTACTTAAATTTAGCAGTATCGCCAACCAATGACAGTATACAAAATGGACGAAGGGACTCCATAGATTTCAACTTTTTCGGTGATAGCCGAGCGTACTTAAGTGATGGCCCTGTAGGCCCAAAACAATGTTGTGTTGTCAACATTTGTATGCTTTGTTAATGTTTTTGTGTTGTGCCCTCTTGGGCCATTGTAAATCCTGTCTCCATGGGCAGAGCCTTAATCTGAGCGTGATGAAGTAGATGTGATATGAGCAACGTCTCTTAAAGTTGTAATTCTTATGTCTCTGTGCCAAGAGAAATCTGAATCAATTGTCCATGAACGTTGGAGCAGAAGAAACTTTTGGTAAATATTCAGAATAATTATTTTGTCATTTTGACTGTATGCCTCCATGTCCCCTGATTATGCGAGCTTCTCCTAGACTATATCATTTCTCTACTGTGCGACATTAAGTTGTGTGATTATGACACAATAGTTAGCATATTTTCACAAAAAAGGCTGCTATCGGGCCATAACGTGAGATTTAATAAAGCTTTTTATACATTTTCCTGTTTCTTTGGAAATAAACATTGGATAAATAGTCTTTAAAACACTTCGAATGTAAATGTATTCACTGTCTAATGGAATGCTAACGTAAGGTGATAGCCAGGTAGCCTCAGAATCCACCCAGGGCTGCTTCAACTTCCGGGTCTAAGCCTACCCCCTTGTCGCTCACCCCTACTATTTGGAGACCCATGAACCACATAACCCTAGCGTTTTTTACCCTTCATTGACGCAACTCTCTCCAGGGCCCTGAATTAGACGAGCGACATCTGTATGTTAATACAATTGACAAACTAATTGAATCTTAATTATCAAGAAGCACAATCACTTAAAAAAGGGCCTATGAATAAATATTATCAAGCTTGGTGACAGCTAAATAAAATACTAAGCATTCATGTTAACGCCCATAAGAGTCAAATAATGAATTACATTAAACTGTTGTCCAAGACCATCATACAAGTACTGACATGTTGTAGTTTGACTAGTTTAGTCCTTGGACCCAGGTAACATGCATGGAGGACTTTTTCCCCCTGATGCTAGTGTCCACGTTTCGCGTTGTTACGTTATTTTGTTTTCAAGGAATAACACAATGTAAAAGTACAGTGTAACTATTATTAATATTATTAAGATGTTGATCTTTATTTTGTTCATCGAGACCCAGTGTGTGATGTGAGTGTTCCCTTAATTTTTTGGATCAACGTATTTGGCTAATATTTCACGTCTGCACCAAGGAACGGTTTTGCTTCCATTGCATTCTTATCACACAAATTTGATGTTAAAACTAATTACAAACGATCGTAAGGAGCAGAAACACGCATTAAAGTCTTTCACTTTGAAGCAAGTATGACGCATTAAGATAAATGTACAGTATAATGCCCAACTATTCAACCCCCAGTCAGACGTTTACATTTCACACCAACCCACCAATAACAGGAAATTGGCGATGTCATGCCCAAGAATAACTGAATACTTACGGCAAAAATGATGTTGAAAATGATGAGGATACACTTGCAAAACTGTCCGCAGCCGTCCAGTGCCATAATGGTTGTTAACACGTTGTACTACTAAGAATACCGTCCTGAGAAAAGAAATCGTATTTTTTTTAAATGTGTGAAACATAGTCTTTAAATAGATTACATTAGTGGGGAAAAAATGCTACAGCAGGCATTGCGTGGTTTAATAATGGCTTATCGTCAGAATGATAAAAGAGACAGAGATATTTTTTAAATTATGAGCACATTTCAAGTATTCAAGGAAAACTACCTGGAGTTTTTACGCGCAGAGCCTTCGCTTCCAACTGTAGAATATAAAACATTAACTTCGTCACCTATACTGCATTACCACTATAGACGACGAAGATCAGCCCATTGGTTGGTGAGATTTGATAACGAGTAGTCACAGTCACACACTTCTACTGGAAACGGGTAATGTTGAACGACGCTGAACTAGATAACGGCAGACGTTTCCACAGAAACGGGCTATGGTTAAGTTTCACTTCTGAATGTAATCTTAATTCGGATCGTCCAGGACGACGCTGAACTTGGCTCCACCTTCGCCCCTGGTTCTTGTTTAGTTTCGATTCCACCTTAAAAATGCCTGTTTCAGCAACTGATCTTGATTATCTCGATAATTCCACATTGTATATGGACATGTGGGGTATCTGATTCAACGGGAAACCATAATTGACCAATAGGGGGCAGTGCAAAGTCAGGAATTGTTGCAATAACATTGTCAAAATGTTGGTTTTGGGGTTAAATCCTTTCTCCATAATTCCACAGTAGTTTTGGACATGTCAGGAGTCATTGGAGAGGTGAGGAGCTGTAGTATCCGAATCAGGTGACAGATTCAATGGGAAACAATATTTGGCCAATAGGGGTCAGTGCAAAATCAGGGATTGTTGTAATAACATTGTCAAAATGTTGATTTTTGAGTTAAATCTTTTCTCCAAAATTCCACAGTAGATTTGGACATGTCAGGTATCATTGAAAAGGTGATGAGCTGTAGTATGTGAATCGGGTGACAGATTCAGTAGGAAACCATATTTGGCTAATAGGGGGCAGTGCAAATTCAGGAATTGTGGCCAAAATGTTGATTTTTGGGTTAAATAATTTCTCAAAAATTCCACAGTAGATTTGGACATGTCAGGTGTCATTGCAAGGGGAGGAGCTGTAGTATTTGAATCAGGGTAAATATTCAACGAGAAACCATATTTGGCCAATTGGGCGCAGTGCAAGTTCAGGAATTGTTGTAATAAAATTGTCAAAATGTTTTCTGGGATAAATCCTTTCTCCATAATTCCACAGTAGATTTGGACAGTTGAGGTATCAATGGAAAGGTGAGGAGCTGTAGTGTGTGAATCAGGTGGCAGATTCAACGGGAAACCATATTTGGCAAACAGGCATCAGGCATTTTTTAAGGTGGAATCGAAATTTAAGGAAAACCGTGGGCGAATGTGGAGCCAAATTTTGCGTCGTTCTGGACGATCCGAATTAATATTAAATTCAGAAGTGAAACTTAACCTTAGCCAGTTTCTGTGAAAACGTCTGCCGTTATCTACTTTTTTAAATTATTAATGCAAAATCTAAGTAACAATATACATAAGTCAGGCAATACAAATCCAATAGACCACATAACACAACAAAGACAATAACAGAAATAGGATGGCAGATCAGTTTACAAATAACATAGTATTTTACAGTGTTGACATTTGATGTAATCTACGAATTTAAGAGAATCAATCAATTATTTAGAAGGGGTTTAAATCTGGGAGGAGTTGCAAATGTACATTATGGATACAGAATTTTCCCATCAGAATCAATAAGTTGTTTTTATTAGGTTTTTATATTTTTACTTTTACCATTTTTTTTTCTTTCAACACATTTTTTTACACTTACATTTTAGTCATTTTCTACGGAAGAGGATTAGGGTCACGTGAAAATTTTATTTGAGTTCTGAGTTTAAAGTCAGAATTCTGAGATTAAAGTCAGAATTCTGAGATTAATCTCAGAACTCTGAGAATAAAGTCAGAATTCTGAGATTAAAGTCAGAATTCTGAGATTAATCTCAGAATTCTGAGATTAAAGTCAGAATTCTGAGAATAAAGTCAGAATTCAATTCTGACTTTAATCTCAGAATTCTGACTTTATTCTCAGAATTCTGACTTTATTCTCAGAATTCTGACTTTAATCTCAGAATTCTGACTTTATTCTCAGAACTCAAATAAAATTTTCACATGTGGCCCTAATCCTCTTCCGTAATTTTCACTCATTTTACATTTTACATTTTTTGAATTTATTTTTACTTACATTTTTTTTAAACAACACCCATATTTACATACCCTTAACCCTTTAGTGACAGACTTAACATTATTCTATTTCCTGAGACTAATTAAACCTTGTGAGTTATAAAGAATTTGTAGTCCTCCTGTGACATGTAAGTCCCGGCATACCATACAAAGTTTTTATTTTTATATGGTGGTTTATTGTATGTGGGTGCAATACTGACCGGGATATGGGGTGTGCTTATGATTGGCTGGGCAAAAACTGGGTCCTGGTTTGGTGGGGATGCGTTTTGGTTTATTTTTTACTTATTGTTGTGTTTTCTTTTATTTTCCTTTTCTTGTGTTTGTCTGCAGTTGGAGGGATGGCTGTCTCCGCTTCCTCACTTTTTATTCCTTGTAGTAGTACTTGTGGTGCTGAAGTTTGAATCTGGTGTATGGGTTGGTTTGGTCTTGGGTCCGGGTCCTCTATCGGGGGGTAGACGGGCAAAACCGAGGGACCCAGACTGGCTAGGTAATGCAGTGGTGACCCTTGACTGTGTGTTTTAACGTCTCTTCCTGGTGCTAGTTCTGGGGTATGTATTCCCTCTGGTGCCCTTGTCTGTTCCAGGTCTGTGGATGAGTGCAGTGCTGTCTGACCTTGGTGATATTCCTCTTGCCTGTGCTGGTTCTGGTGCTCCCTCTAGTGTTGGTTTTGGTGCTGGTCCCGGTGCTGATCCTGGTGCTGGTTTGTATGCGATACCCCTGGGCCCGGTTTTTCAAAAGGTTTAATCCGGATAAAATTGATCCGGATTTATTAATCCTTTTTTTTTCGATCCCTGATCACGTAATCCATCTTACTTTTGAGCCGTTTTTCAAAGCAACATTGGATCGGATCAATCTGATCCGGATAGGAACTTTTCAGGATCACCAAATCTGGATAACCAGTGCTCAAACAGGATAGGAAATCACAATGTAGAATTATAGATATGTAAAGAGCAACAAGTAGAATAGCCAGTGTGGGGTCAATATAGGTTTATTTTAATTTGAAATGAAAACACATATATTTAAGAACAAATAAAAACAAGAAAAACCCCACCCCATCCTCTTCCAGCAGTCCGCTCATCTGAGACCTACAACACAAACACTGAGACTTACAACACAAACACTGAGACCTACAACACAAACACTGAGACCTACAACACAAACACTGAGACTTACAACACAAACACTGAGACTTACAACACAAACGCTGAGACCTACAACACAAACACTGAGACCTACAACACAAACACTGAGACCTACAACACAAACACTGAGACCTACAACACAAACACTGAGACCTACAACACAAACACTGAGACCTACAACACAAACACTGAGACCTACAACACAAACACTGAGACCTACAACACAAACACTGAGACCTACAACACAAACACTGTACATTGAGGATATGTATAACAAGTTTCAAATATAGATGTATTGAATAAAAAAAAAAGACTTAATGTCAATTACTCCACAATAATTTTAGACTTCCTCATCTGATGTGGAGAGACCAGCTTGTCTGAGCGTAGCCTTTAGGAGGCGGATCTCAAGTCTGGCCTTGGTTTGCTGCAGTTTGTCAGTTGTTTGGGGGATTATTTTATGAGGCCAAACACTTTATACTTTGCTGTAGCCCTATACTGAAAGGCTGAATAAGTTAAAAAGCCTACCTAATCACTGTAGCCTGATGGATGAACAAATAACATTAAAACCTTATGAATAAATAGGATATCTTGTAAGATACTGCATGATCCAAATATAGTGTTGTTTGATAAATTTTTAAGGTTTTCATTACATTTTGGGCATGAAATCCACGCTGAATCCACCCTTCTGATGGGATCAGTTTAATCCAGATTTTTTGGATCAAAGTGATCCAAATCCTACAAAAAAGTTCTGAAGCACCCAAACTAAAGGTTTGATCTGGATCAAAACCAAGATTAGATTACGTGATCTAATCCGATTATGTAATCCATTTTTTCTTTTGAAAAACCCATTTCCAAGATTTGATCCAATCCGTTATCCAAAATCCTAGTGGATTACTGTTGAAAAACCAGGCCCTGGTGTCTGAGTCTTTGTCTGGTGGTGAGAGGGTTGGTTCTGTTCCCGGTGAAGGTGCTGTGGCTGTTGTAACAGGTGACATTTTTTGTCTTGTGTGCAGTCTTTGGTTAGATGTTCTTCACCACAGTTCTTGCACCGGATCACTGTGCAGTTTGCTGCAAAGTGCTGGGATGACCTGCAGTTCCTGCACAGTTTTGGGATGCCGTAGTAGTAAATGCTGGACAGGTGTATGATGTTTCCGGCTGGGTCCCTCTTGAGTTTGATGTTGCACTTCCTGCCGCCTGTCCACACCCCGTCCTCATCCCTCAGTTGTTGGACCTTGACTTCCACTCCTGCGTATCGGGACAACCAGGTGTGTATGTCAAGGTCTTGGACTGTTTTATTGTTTCATGGTGACTGATTTTCTGTCCTGTTCTGTGATGGGTTCTGTATAACATTTTGAAAATAGTCCTCTATATTTGTCTTCTCTGTATTTCTGCCAATAAAGTTTTAGTGATTCTGTTGTTTTAAAACTTAGTTTAAAAATATCTTGTGGGCCTGGTAATTTAAAAAGACAATTCAAGTCTCTAGGGTTGTAGCCTAGCTCCTTTTCTAGGACTGTTCTGCTAAATTCTAGTCGTTGCATTGGTACTTGTTCTTCTGCCCTTCTATGGGTCATCCTGACGGCATTGTGTCTTCGTACGGACCTAGAGTCCATTGTCCCGGTCATGGTAGGCTGTGGGGGGGGGGGTAGGAGGAAGGGAAAGAGAGGGAGGCTTTTAGTGGAGCAAGATTAAACTGTAGGGATTATTGGGGGGAGAAAGGAGAGTGAGAAATTTTACTCCACTTTGGGAGGGAGGTATCGTGCCTCTCGGGGTGCCAGCCGTCCCCAGGTGTTATGTAGGTGGGTCCGGCTGGGGTCCCTCCCTGGTCCTGGATCTGGTTGAGGGTCTGGTTGTCTCCCTGGTCCTGGATCTGGTTGAGGGTCTGGTTGTCTCGCTGGTCCTGGATCTGGTTGAGGGTCTGGTTGTCTCGCTGGTGTCTTTCCTCGGTGCTGGATATAGTTAAGGCTCTCTTGGGTATTTCCCTCTCTGGTTGCGGGTGCTGCTGGTCCCTGGGTCATTTCTTTTCAGGAGAAAAGAATGCTGGTTTGCAGATTGGTCCGGGGCTTTCCGTGGACTGGGGGGTTCAGTACTGGCCGCGGTCAAGCCACTGTTACCTGTCCCTAGCCCCCAGTCCTTCAAACTTCACCTTGTCCGTGGACCTGGGGAGACTGCACTAGCCGCGGTCAAGCCACTGTTACTAGCACAGCTCCCCAGTCCGTCCAGGAAGGAAAAATATAGGGAGAAAGTAAAGGAGGACATGAGAATGGGATCCTACCACTGATCCCTCTTCTGCCATGCAAGCTTGTGCATAGTTGAAGAGAAACCAGAGTCAGGTCAGAATCAATAAGTTAATAAGAAAATTTGGTGTTCTTTCAAAGTTACCAATTATGTCCTAAGCATTCAATGTACAATTACAGTTGAATTGTTGAAGGTGATGGATCAAATCATTCCAAAATAGTTTTACCAAAGCACACTCAAAATAAATGTGGATGTTCAGGAAAATAATTACGAACCAAATAATTACAAATTGTATACATTCGTTTGGTATATACAGTATTATACGGTTGAGCGAGCCAAATGCAATGTCGAACAAAGGAACACAATGGGCCCTATTTAAACGATCTGGAATGCAAGGAACTTTGGCAATTTATTTATATAGCACAATTAAATAAAACTCACATTGTCCAATGTGCTTTACAATAACTAGACATACACAGGTGACAACAATACAACACATTACAAATAGAAATGTAAATAAATACCATAAATATATGTGCTTCAACATTCTAAAAATAACAATGAAGTATATTGGAAGGGTGCTTCCAAGTGTATTAAAGCTTTATCAAACAAAAATGTTTCTAACTTAGATTTAAAAATGGATAAAGTAGAGGACCGCGGTGAAGTTGGTTTCAGATTGGATATTCGGCAGACATTTACTCCGGATCCAGCGGTGTCTCTGTACTCAGTTTCCCAGACTGAAGGCAGTCAAATATAGTTAGCTCACCTCAGAGGCACCGGTCTTAACTTCCAGGAGTTTCAGTTAGGAACCGTCAATAAATTACCTTTTCAATAACACAAAAGGCTTGATTTTCTTTAATACCTTTTTTGTCATGTGAACAAGTGACCCCAAATATTGCATAATTGTATTACAACACTAGGCAAACAAGACACACCTCTTTTTGTTGGATATTAGTGCTTTCTTTAATTTATATTAATATCTTTTGTGAAAAAACAGCAATTTCCTAAAGAAATGTCTTGATTTTCTTCAATAGCTTCCATGTCATTTGACCCAGTGACACCAAACCAATATAGAATTGTATTACTACACTGGACAAAAAAGACACACCTCTTTTTGTTGAATTTTAGTGCTTCCTTTAATTTATATTAATATTTTATATGAAAAAACAGCATTTTCCTATGGAAATTGCTTGATTTTCTTTAATAGCGTCCATGTCATGTGACCCAGTGACACCAAACCAAGGTAGAATTGTTTTACTACACTGGACAAACAAGACACACCTCTTTATGTTGGACTTTAGTGCTTTCTCTATTTTATATTAATATTTTTATGAAAAAACAGCAATTTCCTATGAAAATGTCTTGTTTATTCAATACCTTCCATGTCATGTGACCCAGTGACACCAAACCAATGCAGAATTGTGTTACTACACTGGACAAACAAGACACACCACTTTTTGTTGGACTTTACTGCTTCCTCTATTTTATTTTATTGTGTCTTGTTTGTGATCCAAAACATAAATCCAATCTACAATGGAATGGTTCACAAATAAAGATATCCAGGTGTTAGAATGGCCAAGTCAAAATCCAGACCTGAATCCAATTTAGAATCTGTGGAAAGAACTGAAAACTGCTGTTCACAAACGCTCTCCATCCAACCTCACTGAGCTCGAGCTGTTTTGCAAGGAGGAATGGGCAAAAATTTTAGTCTCTCGATGTGCAAAACTGATTGAGACATACCCCAAGCGACTTGTAATCGCAGCAAAAGGTGGCGCTACAAAGTATTAACTAATTTTGACGCCCAATTTTTATTTATCTTTATTTGTAAAAAATGTTTGAAATATCCAATAAATTTTGTTCCACTTCATGATTGTGTCCCACTTGTTGATTCTTCACGAAAACGTACAGTTTTATATCTTTATGTTTGAAGCCTGAAATGTGGCAAAAGGTCGACATGTTCAAGGCGGCTGAATACTTTCACAAGGCACTGTATCTGGGATAAGCCACACTGATGTTTACCCATGATTTTTGACTGTGTCGCTCCCATATTCATCTGGCTTCATCGTGCTTTCGAAATAACAAACCAACTAATGTTATATATTTTTTCTAACAGGGTACAAAAAATTTAGCTGGCTAATATGAGCTGTTGTGCTTTAGGCTAACGTTACTGTTTTGCAGTAAATAGTATACAAATCAGCTGATTGTCTCACGAACATAACCAGCATGTTTCTTCCCACTTAGCAAAGCAATAACACAGCGAGGGAGACGCAATAAGTTGCATGCAACAATCCAACTACATATTTTACACCACTAACAAGGGAAAAGGCACTTGTCACAGTGTCTATGGCTAGCTTATAGCCAATGCTAACATTGTCAAACAACAGTTTTCATTTGCATTGCTAAAGTTGGAATACATTACCTGTCCAGCAAAAAACAGGCAACTTCGGCATCGCTATGAAAACATTTTTCTCTCATAAGAGTCTTCTATCTGGGAAAAGCCACACTGATGTTTACCCAAGATTTCTGCCTACGTCGCTCACGTATTCTTCTGGCTCAATCATGCTTTCAAAATAACAATCAAACTAATGTTATATATTTTTTCTAACAGGGTACTAAAATTTTAGCTGGCTAATATGAGCTGTTATGCTGTAGGCTAACGTTACTGTTTTGCGGTTAATAGTACTAATCAGCTGATTGACTCACGAACATAACCAGCATATTTCTCACCACATAGCAAAGCCGTAACATAGTGAGGGTATAGTGATGGTCAAAACGAGGCATTTGAAACATTTGATACAATTGAAACATTTGTGTCGAGGCTTCGTGAAACGTTTCGACACTTCTACTTTGACAGTTAAATCCGTTACATTTGATTCGAGGCGTCGTGAAACGTTTCGAAACCTTGACTCGACAGTGACACCTGCTGGCATCTTTAATTATGGCACACAGTCTTAATT
>JACXGM010006603.1:0-19894 GCA_016801145.1 Umbra pygmaea | reverse complement strand
CACAAACACTGAGACCTACAACAAGCTTGTCTGAGCGTAGCCTTTAGGAGGCGGATCTCAAGTCTGGCCTTGGTTTGCTGCAGTTTGTCAGTTGTTTGGGGGATTATTTCATGAGGCCAAACACTTTCTACTTTGCTGTAGGCCTATACTGAAAGGCTGAATACGTTAAAGCCTACCTAATCACTGTAGCCTGATGGATGAACAAATAACATTAAAACCTTATGAATAAATAGGATATCTTGTAAGATACTGCATGATCCAAATATAGTGTTGTTTGATACATTGTTAAGGTTTTCATTACATTTTGGGCATGAAATCCACGCTGAATCCACCTTTCTGATGGGATCAGTTTAATCCAGATTTTTTGGATCAAACTGATCCAAATCCTACAAAAAAGTTCTGAAGCACCCAAACTAAAGGTTTGATCTGGTTTAAAACCAAGATTGGATTACGTGATCTAATCCGATTATGTAATCCATTTTTTCTTTTGAAAAACCCATTTCCAAGATTTGATCTAATCCGTTATCCAAAATCCTAGTGGATTACTGTTGAAAAACCGGGCCCAGGTGATAATTAAAAAAACTAATAATCTACCTCTCTAATTCAGACTTCTGTGGCACCAACTGTACATACTGTATCTACATCGTTTACTTTGAAGATTTGCGCCCTGTGTTTTCTATTTTACGTCGATTCCCTTGTGTAATTCATGTGTAACTTGTGAAATGTATGTCTTCTTGCACATTTGCTTTTATCTTGGCCAGGTTGCCATTTCAAATGAGAAACTGTTCTCAACATAATGTTTCTCAAATAAGAAATGTGTTGTGTTTTTGTATTTTCTCTGTGTACAGTATCCGTCTGTTTTTGTAAGCTCCCACTCTACTGCTACATAAAAGCGTACTGTATATTAACTCTAGGGTTCCCGCTGAGCTGGGCGTGAGAAAGACGCAACTCTTAGTTCAAAGCGGACAGGCTTTGCGGGAGCAGTGGTTGCAGCAGATGGATTGCCCCCTTCTGAGACTACAAGGCCAAATTAAGCTTTTACAATACCAGACTGCATACAGATATAACCCAGGTAAATGTGTTTCAATGCCCCTTAAAATGAAATGTAAATCCCCACCTACTTATGAGAAGAAACAACATTTGAAAAGGGAAGACATTGTTTTTTTGTAGTGTTAGTGGAGTCAACTGTGGCACAAAACCAGGCTGGAGTAAAGTCAATATCCACAATAATAACAGTAGTTTTTACTACTCTCATCAATATTTGTCATCAGAATATTTATTTGTGAGTTTCTTTTATGAGAGGGAAGGTGTGCAATTTTCTTACAGCAAAAGAGGAAATGTGAAATTACCCCCATTCTAGTGTTGCTTGGTAGATACAGTAATTGCCCCATAAACTGCTCTTTCTTCCATGTTTTGTGAAATTGCATTACTACATGATAACCTCTTCCATTTAATGAACTATATCAAATTAAATCTATTTTGATGTATTTTGGTATACTGCTATTATTCATTTTGTGGGCATGTGAATTGCAAGCCTTTGTAATACATTGACTAATCTAAAGCTCGTATCTAGAGAGTGATTGGCATACATTATTTCTTGTATATATTCAGATACTAGTCTATGTTACAAAAAATCATAATTAAAAGGCAATATGCTTCTGGTAAGCTGTGCTCCAAAATAAGACCAATACCAACAAAAAAAACTTTTTCAATTCATTCTGGTATATTTATTTTCACCTATGAAGCCTGGGAAATATACTGGTAAGCCTTGCATAGGACACAAACATAATTTTGAGCTTGTTTATACTAAGGAAGTAAAATAGGATAGATTAAAAGTCTAATAAAATTTAGAAAAAATCTATAGACGCAGTGCCTTCCACAAGCAAATACACAAACCACAATTCACATTTCAAAAGTATGATACAAAATATCCCCATTCTGAAACTTATAATACAATGTATACCAACCAGTCTAAACCCAAACTAATGTGTGTATTATTTACTGTCAACATAAATGAACAGTGCCATCTTCTGGATATTAATGAATGTAGCTACCGGTATGCAATTTTTTTCAACTGGCAGAACATACAGAAACAATGCAAACCCACTAAGGTGTTGATGTCTACCAACTGTAGTAGGGTAGATCATTCTGTTTGGTGTGGTCTGTTGTGGATCTCTATAGAAATGTGTCCTTGCTGTTTAATTTGCTGGTTTTGTCAAATAATGTTAGTGCATTAAGTATTGAAGAGATTAAGCAAGCAGCTTTGTCTGTTTGTTCTTGCAACCCTGGTGAAAGCCAGTACATTGTATTGACTGTAAATATCACCAGCCACTTCATTAGGTACACCTTAATAGTAACAGGTTGGACCCCCTTGATACAAGGCAGGATGGATCCATGATTTCATGTTGTTTACATAAAATTCTGACCCTACCATCTGAGTGTTGCAGACTAATTAGTAGGGTTGTGTATCGTTTGGATTTTAACGATTCCGATGCCAAACCGGTACTTTTAAAACGATTCCGATTCCTAAACGATTCCTAAACCGGTTCTTGAAAAACTGAAAAAATTAAAAAAATTCAAGAAAGGCTCTTATAGAGTTTGGTCATAGAATTTTTTTTTAATTTAACAATTTATTAATGTTTTAAATTACTTAAATATATAATAATTAAAGTCACCTAACACACAACTACAATAATTTAATAATAAATAACAGTTACACTATTAACAAGTAACAACAAAATAAATGTTGAGTTGGTATGCTAACTAAACCAGCTTCAAACTTTAGCAGTTCTTTTGCAGAAAAATGAACATATATGCCTTCTCTGGCAAGTGTCACACTCACACCATCTTCGAGGATCTTCCGGTTCTCTCAGTCATCGGAATTCATGCAAGAACATTCCACACATTCCATAGCATTCTAAATTACATATTAACGTTCACGGTTAAGGTTAGTTATGTGCAGGGGCGCTGTAAAGGGGGGGTAAAGGATGACAATTCTCTGGGCCCATGACTAAGAGGGGCCCAGAGAAGCCCCGTCTCAGCTGTGTTGGGGGCCCTGTCAAGATTCTTTTCATGGGGCCCAAAATCCTTAGCAGCGCCCCTGGTTATGTGGTTACCATTGATTGTATATGTTGTTACTGAGGTTAAAGGTTAGGATTAAGGTTAACGTTACTAAAAAAATATTATAATATATTATAAAATAATATAATGTGCAACACGCTTGCATCACGCTGGAATGGGAAAATACTTCAGTCGACACATTAAGTGGAATCGAAATTAGGAATCGAAATTTGCGTTCTGATCCGGTCCGATTCCTCCCGGTTGCGTAGGAACCGGTTCCATAGTGGAACCGGGTTTCGGTACCCAACCCTACTAATTAGAGCTGGCAAAATTTTTAAAATGTTTTATTTTAATGTTGGTAAGCCTGTGAAAATCATAGCCTCAGTTTCCTGTTCTTAGCTGTGAACAGTTTCCTGTTCTTAGCTGTGAACAGTTTCCTTTTCTTAGCTGTGAACAGTTTCCTGTTCTTAGCTGTGAACAGTTTCCTGTTCTTAGCTGTGAACAGTTTCCTGTTCTTAGCTGTGAACAGTTTCCTGTTCTTAGCTGTGAACTGTTTCCTGTTCTTAGCTTTAAACAGTTTCCTGTTCTTAGCTGTAAATAGTTTCCTGTTCTTAGCTGTAAACAGTTTCCTGTTCTTAGCTGTAAACAGTTTCCTGTTCTTAGCTGTAAACAGTTTCCTGTTCTTAGCTGTAAACAGTGGCGCCCATTCTGCTGCTGTAGCCCATGTGCTTCAAGGTGTCCTGTGTTCAGAGATGCTCTTCTGGATACCTTGATTGTAATTAGCAGATTTTTTTGTTACTGTTGCCTTTTTTATCAGCTCAAACCAGTCTGACCATTCTCCTCTGACCTCTGCCATCAGCAAGACATTTACGCTTAGAGAACTGCCAATCACTGGATATTGTCTTTTTTATAGACCTTTCTCTGTAAACCCTACAGATGGCTGTGTGGGGAAATCTCAGTAGATGAGCACTTTCTGAAATATTCAAACCAGCCCATCTGGCACCAACAACCATGCCATGATCAAAGTCACATAAATCACCTTTTTTCCAATTTTCCAATTCTGATATTTGGTTTGAACTTCAGCAGATCGTCTTGACCAGCATGTATACATGCCTCAAAGCCTTGCTGTGCTGCCATGTTTTGGATGATTAGATATTTGCGCTAACGAGTAGTTGAACAGATGTACCTACTGAAGTGGCAGGTGAGTGTATATTATGTAATATACAGTGCCTTGCGAAAGTATTTGCCCCCCTTGAACTTTTCGACCTTTTGCCACAGGCTTCAAACATAAAGATATGAAACTGTAATTTTTTTTGAAGATTTAACAACAAGTGGGACACAATCATGAAGTGAAACGAAATTTATTGGATATTTCAAACTTTTTTAACAAATAAAGGACTGAAAAATTGGGCGTGCAAAAGTATTAAGTTAATACTTTGTAGCGCCACCTTTTGCTGCGATTACAGCTCTAAGTCACTTGGGGTATGTCTCTATCAGTTTTGCATATCAAGACACTGAAATTTTTGCCCGTTCCTCCTTGCAAAACAGCTCGAGCTCAGTGAGGTTGGATGGAGATCGTTTGTGAACAGCAGTTTTCAGTTCTTTCCACAGATTCTCAAATGGATTCAGGTCTGGACTTTTACTTGGCCATTCTAACACCTGGATATGTTTATTTATGAACCATTCCATTGTAGATTTTGCTTTATGTTTTGGATCATTGTCTTGTTGGAAGACAAATCTCCATCCCAATCTCAGGTCTTTTGCAGACTCCATCAGGTTATCTTCCAGAATGGTCCTGTATTTGGCTCCATCCATCTTCCCATCAATTTTATCAATCTTCCCTGTCCCTGCGGAAGAGAGGCAGGCCCAAACCATGATGCTGCCATCACCATGTTTGACAGTGGGGATGGTGTGTTCAGGGTGATGAGCTGTGTTGCTTTTACACCAAACATAACGTTTTGCATTGTTGCCAAAAAGTTCCATTTTGGTTTCATCTGACCAGAGCACCTTCTTCCACATGTTTCGTGTGTCTCCCAGGTGGCTTGTGGCAAAATTTCAACAACACTTTTTATGGGTATATTTCAGAACTGGCTTTCTTCTTGCCACTCTTCCATAAAGGCGAGATTTGTGCAGTATACGACTGATTGTTGTCCTATTGACAGACTCGCCCACCTCAGCTGTAGATCTCTGCAGTTCATCAGGCCGATGGCTGCATCTCTTGGTAGATTTACAGTGGTCTGATACTCCTTCCATTTCAATATTATCGCTTGCACAGTGCTCCTCGGGATGTTAAAAGATTGGGAAATCTTTCTGTATCTAAATCTGGCTTTAAACTTCTCCATAACAGTATCTTGGACCTGCATGGTGTGTTCCTTGTTCTTCATGATGCTCTCTTTGCTTACAACGGACCTCTGAGACTATCACAGAGCAGGTGCATTTATACGGAGACTTGTTTACACACAGGTGGATTCTATTTATCATCATTAGTCATTTAGGACAACATTGGATCATTTAGAGATTCATCAGTTTTTTATTTGTTAAAAAAGTTTGAAATATCCAATAAATTTCGTTCCACTTCATGATTGTGTCCCACTTGTTGTTGCTTCTTCACAAAAAATTACAGTTTTATACCTTTATGTTTGAAGCCTGAAATGTGGCAAAAGGTTGACATGTTCAAGGGGGCCGAATACTTTCGCAAGGCACTGTATTTAAACAAGTGAATGTGAATGTTTAAATTATTGTTGTAAAGTGCACACAACCACTTACTGTTAAATGCATTTAAAAAAACATTGTGAATCAATATACACATTTTGTGAGAAATGTGTAATATTACATATAACAAAATTTGTTTGATGCAAGTTTCACATAAGAAAAAAAAGCAAGCAGTTTTACCAGAAAGACACAATTGACAAGAATGCTCCATTTTCTGTTTTCAACAGCTTAGCATAGTGCGCTGAATAACAGTCATATGTGTCTAGTGTTAAGCAAAATAAACCTCTCACCCACTATTATAGACTTAAATAGACCAAATATACTGGTATCACTCAGACACAATTTTGAAGTGAGATGTATTAAAGCTGATGCTTGAATCCCAATATTACATTATTTATACAAAAAAACAAGAGTAGCAAGCAAACGGATATGTACTTTAACGATAAATGTTGTAGTGGTGCAGGGAAAGAGATGGAGACACTTGCAAATGGGGAAAATATAACAATATTTAATACAAGAGGACCCTGCATGGAAATAAATGGGCATCAAACAAACAGACCTTACGTGCAACAATGACTGACGGCTAATAAAAGAATAACACGCCGTTTGTGGTGGGGGTGGACTACACTTAGAAGGAGTGTACCACAGGTCTATCGACCTACCAGGCTTTTGGGTTTCAGGTCTGGCTGTGAGGAGGACGCTGGCTGGCTAGTGCGCCCCGTAGGTGGAATAGGCAGGGAACACGTCGCTAGTCAGCCAGGCTCTGCGCACAGTCTGTGCCCCCCTCACCGGTCACTTCCTCCTCCTGAGGCTGTGACTGTTCCAGCTCCTATCCACCATCATCATTGGGTGGATGGCAACACTGAGTCCAGTAAACAACATATACATCATGGAGTCAGATGCCTGGAACCGTTACTCCAGGAGGGGGCGACCATTAAATGTATACTTAAGTGACTGTTCAGAGATGTGTAGGACAAGGGTACCCAAACCTCTCCTCGGGCCTCCCCAGACAGGCAAAGTTGTTTTAACCATAAACTAGCAAAACTGATTCAATTACTCAACTACACATTAAGTCTTTGATTGATTTAATCATGTGTCATTTCAAGGTTAAAACAATAAAATGGCCTGTACAGTGAAGCGGCTGATAAAGATCTCAAATACTGATTTTTGATTGGTCAAGGCCTATCTGAGCTAGATATTGTTTTAAATTTCATTTGGATAGTTATTTCAGGTTTAAAAATTATAAAATGGGAGGCCCATGGGGACATTTGCTTTTAGTTAGACTATGGTAAATGTAATACATTACTGGAATATTTGACACAGCCAACCCCTGTGGATTCACCTCATTTTATGTTACTGTAAATGAAATGTTTTATGAAACCTAAAACTGATATTCAAATGACAATTAGAATCAACAGTATTTCTGACATTGTACAGTTGTCTTCATTTTCAGAAGCCTATATTCATGCAAGGCATGTTTTGCTTCAAACTAGGTTTATTTGGCTTTGATTTGCTTAAACTAGCACAATAAAATGCTAAACAAATGTATTTCTCTTGGCTAATGGTAAAATACAATTCTTGGTAGCAAGCTAGCATTTGGGAATTGTGCTGACCCAAAACCAGATGCCAACAACATTGTGTATTTTGTTGGGCAAAAATAAAAACGAGAAAAAGATCACGAGACCAGCAGGCTATTCACAGTCTTGTTAGGATAATGGCAAAACAACTGGTTTCTTACTTGATGTTTGCAAAGAGGTCACAGAAATCCACAGTGCCCCATGGGTCTGGGTAAGTATGCTAGCATGCCTTTTGTGAATTAGCTGCAAATAATTATAATGATTTAACATATATTTCCTGTTGGTTTTAATGCTGTGCTCATCTAAACTGTGGTTAGTATCAGAACGCAAGTTGGTCCAATGATTAGGGCATCTGACTGGCGTCTGACAGGTCCCCGGTTTGAATCCCCCAAAAGCTGAGGAGAAAGCTCTGTTTTCTGCCCCCGAGCAAGACAGTTAACCCTAATTCCCCATCCGCCCCTACCTAAAACGAATGCCTGTATTCATTTTGATTGCCAGTAAAAGAACACTTTGAGCTCAACTAGAAACTCTTCAACAACTGTTCTGTATGGGATCTGTCTTTGTATCATTTTCTCAGTGTATACATGCAAGCACACTCACCAAAGAACCTATTAATCTAAGCCATAGGGTCATGAACACTTTGCTATTAAAAACCTTGCTGACATACACAATTGTTATAACAATGTAACTGATGAAACAAATTACATTGTTTTGGCATAGCTGCCTCTTTCTCCCCTTCAAGACCAGCCAGGCTTTAGCCCAGACTAATAACAATATGGTTGACTGTTCAACATTTGTTTGGAAACATTTCCGGTCATTGACTACACTATTGCCTAACTGACACAGGTCTTAATACCATGAGTGACAAAGACATACATGTGCATGCGTGCAGGCTACAGGCTCCTTCTCTACTCTCCATTGGCCTCATTGGTTGCTGATGTGATTGTGTCAAGATCTCACGATAAGCTGCCTTACTTTTTTTCCAGCTAGCTGTTTGTGACATTTGACATTGGTTGACCTGTTTGTGCGTCAACACATCTGTGCTTTTCAAATTTAATTTGCTACCTGGTTCCACAATGTGTGGCATGAGGAGAACTGGTGGCCTGGCCTTGAATTTATTATCTCAAATATCTGACCGTTTTCTAATTTAAGATGCATTACCTATCAATATTAATTGGTAAGTTATTCATTTTGATTTTTTATTATTATTTAATATAACTATTTAAGGGATGTTTGGGCACAAAAGTTAATTTAGTGAGTATATACACTATGGGCTTAAAAAGGTTCTGAATCTTTAACGAGACAGATGCAGTACATTTTCTGTAAAGGTCAGGGGAAAGTCAAATCAACACTTGTGGCCTGGACTAAAAGACGAACACACAAAGGGCTGAGACAGATAGAACCAGAGAGTGTGTGTGGGCTCGGGTGTGAGGTCTCAGTACAACAGATGCAACCTACTGAGGTGCTAAAATCCATGAAGAAGGAAATGAGAAAGAGCTACAAGGGAGTCGAGATTTGGGGGATGGTGAAAGAGGGGACGGATGGTCGTGCGAGCGTGCAAGCCGCGAGATCCAGAAAGAGATAGAAAGAGAGACAGCGAGGGAGTGAGAGAAAGAGGTAGAGACAGAGAGAGAGAGGGAAAAAGAGAGAGAGATGTAAAGAGAGAGAGAGAGAGACAGAGAAGAGAGAGGGAGATGGAGAGGGAGAGAGAGAGAGAAAGAGAGGGAGAAAGTGAGAGTGAAGCGTGTGGTGGAGAACAGCCGCAGCGACGCAAACGAACGGTGCGGTTGATAAGTGGATGGCTTGAAGGTAGCGGGTAACGGAGAGAGTTAGATAATGGACAGTTCTGCACATGTATTTCATCTTCATCTCCATCCATCCATCCCGGAGCGTGAGAAGCAGAGAGAAAGGAATAGATGTTAATTTTTTTTCCTTCCCAATCATTGACTTCTCTGACAGGGATGGGCCTGTGACAGCATTCTACTACTTGGATACGGTAAGTTCCCCTGACTCCAAGACTAATGTACAGTATACTGCAAACCAAATGTGTATACTGAACACTGTGTCAGTATTTAGTGTCAGTGTATAAAGGCAGGATTCATTGTGATACTTTTTTACTCCTGTGATGCTATGTCAGCATGTTTCTCTTCATAAGATCTTTTCTGCTTGCGTATCATACAATTATACAGAGGACTGTGACGATTAAAGCAATCAGTCTACATTTGAAATGCAGTTGCTTTCGTTGGCATATGCCTGAAAAAACACATGCTTGAAACAAAACATATGATGCAAACACCAAGCTGTCATTAGATATTAAATCACTGTGTGCCAGATGAAAGGATACAGTTCATTAACTCTTCTATGGTTGTCAATATATATAGTATGAGATTGTAGCAACAGTACAGTGGACAATGTTGACAGCAACACCTGCACAGATAAACAAAATGCAAATTAAATTAAACCTAAATTTGGTTTGTTCAGGACTGAAAGCGTTGTTTTTTTAACAAATACCTCACAATATGTCCCTGTAAAAAATATGTTATGCTCTGCCTTTTTTGTAACTCAACATATTTGTGGCATGTGCTATTCTCACCTGCGAATAACTTACAGTACGTTGGAGCATAACTCAGACATATTTAGACTGTCATTAGCCAAGATCAGTTCAATCAAATGACACACTGTTGGTGATGATGCGGGTGTCCTAAATGCACAGCGTTTTGTGATGAATGGCTCATCACACGTGAGTAATCAAGTGCCATTGCTTTACAAATGCTTGGGAATCGAATCAGACACTCAATCAATGTGAAGACTGTATGCTGTCTTGGCAGTTCATTGTTCTTTCTGGTGGTCATGTTTCACACATGAAGGGGTTCCATCTGCCTTGAAGGCAATACACATCTTTGGAATAGATTCCTAGATTTACCCATTGTTATAAGCAAAAAAGCTAACGTATTGAAATCACATGACACATTTACAGACTTACTCTCTCTATTTCTGAGACTGATTTTGGAACTAAATGCATCAAAACGTCTGAGCAATGAAACAATATTAAAAAATATTATCCATCAGATTAGTATAGATTGTTACATTTTAATATTTTCAACACTCTAATCCATAGTGACTTACATATATTAGTGAGTCTATACATTTGAGTATAGTAATTTGCTATTCATTTGCATATGCAGGGAGATAAGAGAGAAATAATGATCCGATGGACATCCATTTAATGCCCCATTCAAAAACAGAACCCTACACAGGGCAATGTCTCTTTTACTGCCCTGGGGATATATTTTCTGATTTTATTTGAGGGCATTTACCTGTTGCTTTCACTAGTGACGCTTTTTATGCGTAGTGCACCTTATAAAACCCAACACAAAAAGGTTGCTGCCTTAATTTCTTTAAATCATGTGACTTCTTTTTAGTTTCAGAAATTGAAAAAGGGTGTTTCAAGAAAGAGGAGGGCAAGACAGAGTGAGAGTAATAAAGAGGTGGGTTGACATGAGATAAACAAAGGGAGAAATTGTGAGAGAATAAGTAAAAAAGGAACAGAAAATGAGCAACCTGTTAACAGAAAATGGGACAGTATGTACCGTATTCCCAGTCCTGCAATAACCTAATTCACCCACAGTTACTGAAAGTAGATATTTTATATGTAACTTAGTTTAACCTTCTAAGACTGCTTAAGAGTGCGACACACGGAATTATCTTTTTTAAATGGAAAATATCCATAAAATACATTAACTAATAGTGGAATCATGATGTTGTAGAGCATTACAAACCTTGTCCCCAGAATATTGAGCACAGCACACTTCAGCCTAGAACAACAAACATTTGAAAGTTGGTGACAATTTCATTTTCTAGACGTGACCTTTTGGTTAACCAAACTGCGCATGGGTTCCAAAAGGAACAGCATTTCTGACATTTCATAATATGCTCAAACACTTTACCATTACATCTCACCTAGACTAAGCCAGCTACCTAATATTACTGAAGAAACATGAAATTCATCTTATAAGACTAAAATGATATACTACTGTGATTAGATACTGTACCAGCTACTATAACTTCACAATCAGATTACACCATAGCAATTAACTCTTAGTAGTACAAGATGAGCAGGAATGGTGTCAAGGGAGATGATTGGTTGGTTGGACTAAGCCGAATAAGCCAATGACTATCCTTCCTGTCCATGAGTTTTACCGATTAGGTCCCCAAACAAATTATTTGAGATGTAGACCTGAGGGAGTTAAATAATGTGATCGCTAGTGATTGTCATCCTTTAGATTATATAAATGAACAGTTAGTAGCATGGTGTCATATTTCCATCCAGCAAGTCACTCAGTAAGACACATTACAGTTTGTACCTAAATGCAAACTTAAAACTTTTAGGTGGAAAATGTCTGGGTGAAAAACCTGTGCCGACCCTATTCTCTGCTCTTCACTGCACTAAAAAGGAGGATCTCAAGGTATTTTCTTAAACGAAAAAAAAAATGTTCCTCTTACCCTGAAATTTTCATCTGCTACTGGTTCTTCACAGCGTCAACTTAACTATCCACTTGAATCATTTCTCTCCATCCCTGCTTGCTATCAACTGTTAAATTCACTTTCACTGATCCTCCCTGGTTGGTCTCAGCCTGGGTCAAGCCTCTGCCGCTTTGGTCCATTTCAGTACAAGTGATTTCTGGGACCGGCTGCGCGCAGATACACTTCAGAAGTTGGCTGATTATCAACAAAGCTGAAGACAATAATTATATAATAATAATTGGTCGGGTAAAGGTTAGGATGGGGGTAAAAATGTGTGGGATTGGAAATGCATGTTTTAGAACAAAGACAATACCTATGTCGAATACTGAAGATGATCATTCCCCTAAAAAAAACCTGAAGACAATCTGCTCTGCCACATACTGGGACTTAAAACTATGGCAGTTGGATGAGAAGAGTGGACCTGAATTGTGTCGTTAGCATCAAACCAAACCTTAATTATCCAGACTCCCATGCAGACTTCAAATCAGGGCCGGCCCGAGGCATAAGCGAACTAAGCGGCTGCTTGAGTGCACAGGTGACTGCATGGTGGGAGGGGGCCCCCAAATCAAATTTTGCTTAGGGCTCAAAAAGAGGCTTGGGACGGCACTGCTTGAAATCTTAAGAAGTATTGAAGGTTATATTGAGGTAGTGCATATGTTTACACGTGTCACTGCAGTGCACCTCATTTTCTAGTTGAGGTAACCAATGATTACAAACCAAATGTTTTTTCTACTAACATCGTAATAGCCAAGATCTGACCACATACGTACCAGTGATGTTTTATCTATTTTTCCATTCCATGGGTTGATATCCTTTCTGTCTCTCGTCCAGTAATATATGTCATTTCACCAGTGCTTTCGCTCACTTATTAAAAGATAAAGAAATATATTCGGTCCAGCACACACTGAAAGACTGGATACAGATCACTGAACCTGGTGATTGAGTCTCCACAGACCAACAGTATGGTGACCAGCAGAGCTGCCCAGTTGGAGTTACGGTGAAAAAAGACTAAAGCGAAAAAAACGAAACATAGACACAAGGGACACTCTTGATTGAAAGCAGCTGAAAGCAAACAGTAAATTTATCAAAAGAAAGGAACAAAAAAAGCCAAAGACTTATTTTCTCAGGGATGAAAAAGTAAAAGCAATGCATCCTGTCTCACAATTCTTCGAGGTGAAGCTCTGGCAATGAGACGGGGAATGAGGCTGTGCTGGAAGCATGCAATGTTCCAAAGGAAAGATCACGAGCCTGAAGAAGACATTAACAGAGAAATGGGGGCTCAGTTCACGACATTAGAAGAGATAGAGGCTCAGTGGAAATCAGCGACATTATTTGACATGTTTTCAGAAGTGTAGAGTTGTGGGTATAGCTGGAAATTGTGCTTTTACAGCTGCCTGCATTACTACAGGTTGAATAATACAGCACATACACCTTATATACTAGACTAAACACAGCATGTAATAATAATTTTCTTTGATTGGGAGGTTTTACTTTTTTTACACAAATAGGGATCAAAGGCTAGGGAGACAGGTATGTAGGGGGAGAGAGTGAGAAAGGGAACAGACAAGCCGGGGGTATGAGCAGTGGTGATTAGGAGTCTGGAGCTCAGGCCGTTACCTTAAACACCAGCACAAGTGTACTAAAGTACTTCAACAAAAGGGAAAACGGTGTACCCTGTAAAATACTTTTATTATTCACCTCTAGAGGGCACTGTGAACACTTGTTCATTCCCATTACGGTTTGGAGATGGAAACAAAAAGATGATTGAGGGTTCAGGCTCAATTTAAACAATACCAGTTCACCAGGCTGTTCACAGCTTCTTTAACAGCAATCAAAGTGAGGACCGACAAAAAATATGTACAAAATGTAGTATTTAATGTTGATTCACACAAATAATGTCATTGGGCATCTAGTTTTGGGTTACCATACGCTAGCTGTTCAAATATTTTCTTTAAACAACAAAAAATGAATAGTTGTTCTTACTTCAGTTAAAATTTTTGTCCTTAAAAAAGGAAGAACATTGTTATGAATAAGAATAGATTTCAATCATTGATATGTTATTGAATGCTGATATCAAACATGTCTTCAGGTTTCATTATGATCGGCATCTATAACATTTTCGCAGGTGTAGTGAAGGACGTGTTGCCCTTTATAGTGTAATGTCGTTTGTATGTAATGTTAAATGAGTGCCCTTACTCTCTGTACTCACAACAGATCTCATGGCACAGAAAGAGTGTTAACCTGTCCTGGCTACATTTTCAATCTGACCCCTTATATCATCAGCATGTCCATTCATGTCCATTATCACCTGCTTCTAACTGCATATTTATAACTATTCCCCTCCTATCCCACATAAATGAATAAAAAGTCATAATTCTAAGGTACTAAATGTATGCAATCAATATTATTTCAAAATATTTTGGGATGAGGGCAAGGACGTAGGAGCAGTGGGGACCCCACCAATGTTAGAGTTAGGCAATGTGGTCACAGCCAAATAATACGAATTAGCAAAAAAACATGGTGTGTTTATAAAAATCGGTGAAAAAAAAAAACTGTACATCTTAGACATTCTCCCAAATTTCTTTCTCAGAAAACTATTTTGAAAACACGAATTACATTATATGCCAACATATTTAGGGTGTTTGTACGTTTCAGCTGCACGTTTTGCTATTAGGCTATATTTGTCCTTCTATTACGGTGCACCTGCACATTTTGTTTTTCGGATGCATGCGAGAACATTCCACACATTCCATTGCGTTCAAAATTATATTCCAACTGTACATACACACCGCCACAGACTTGAGCTTCAAAAGAAGTTCTGGCCACTCCGTCAAGGACCCTTGTCAAAAAAGTACTGGGAAGCTTTTGACGCTTTGGCCGCTCTTACGTGGCAGGACATTCACATCAAGAAGGAAGACTAGCATACATACTTAAATTCCAATTGGTTCAGTGTTGTTTGCCGCTGAACCGCGTCATAGCTCATTACCGTAAAGTTAAACAAACTTCAACTTTTTTGCTTGACATTCTGGTCGCTCAACACGCCCAACATGCCCAAAATGTGACGCCGACTGATTTGCCTGTCCTTGCAGCTTCAGAGAAGCCGGCTTCCATAAAAAATTAATGACTTCCTGTAACTTTGAAGCTCAAGTCGGCGGCGGTGTGTACATACAGTAACGTTTTAAGGTTAGGCATGACGTTACTAACGGTTAAGGTTAGGCATGACGTTACTGAGGCTATGGTTAGAGTTAACATTACCAAAAAATTGACATTTGCTTGTCTGCATCATGCTGCAATGGAGAACAAAACACAAAGTGACTATTTGGATTTGAACTTGTGAATACCGGCATGAAAGTCACAAATATATGCCCGTCCACCATCCCCGAGCCCCCTCTACCAAAATCTACGCTACTTACCTGCTACATCATGATCATCATTCGTTCATATTTAACATTATTCGGTTGTTAAATCTAGGTCCCTATGAACGTAATTGACCCCATCATACATTAATATTTCACATGTTTTGGGTTTGCAAAATAGTTCCATCAGAACGTATTCCATGCGTTTTCGTGCTCACTCACTCCTACGGCCTTTGATGAGAGGATCAGCTACATACCAGACAGACTAAAATGTAAATGAACCACCAATTAACTACCTGTCATTAACCCTGTGTGACAATGCGCTCTCCACGATGATAAGAGAAACGACAGTAAACTAATAGGATTCATATGGAGTACATCACTATGAGACAGACCCGTTCCACTTCAAAGAGTCTGACTCACGTTGTCAAGACTTGTATTTCCCCTTAAGACTTCCGCTGTCACCAGCACATTATAATAAAAGCATGTTTTTCAGAAACAAAGACAACTTGCACTCTCTCGAGCTTTCAATGTCTTCATAATACTATTTATGTCAGTGCCCCGATGGCGAACAAACAAAAACCGACAGGCCATGCGCCAGAACAAATTTGCTGGACGTGTAGTTGATTTCTATAGTAGGGGACTTTGTTTACGACGACACACAATACAGATGTGGCCATGAGTATTTCTACCTTTGCATTTTATTCTAATAATGCACCATTCACCCTGAAAAACTAATTAATATAAAAAATATGTTGTCATCCCTTCATGCATGTATTTGCTTTGCAATGGAACAAAACAAGAAAAGCTATGAAAAGAGCTGAAGAACATGGAACCTTCTGAAAAACTGAAGAACATTCCCTTTTAATTAGTAGCCTAGGTGGCTTCAATTGCATAGTCACTCATTCAGCTAATTTAAATGAAGAGAAATACCCAGTCTGGTTTTTTATGTCACTATGTGTATCACACTGAACATGAAAAAAGAGCTACCTGAGGAGGTTAAAAAGACGGTAATATCAAAGCATGGTAAAGGCTACAAGACCATTTCCAAAGAGTTCCTGTGAATTCAAGCTCTTCTTCTGCAAATTTTAATGTGGACAAGCCACAGGGACTGGGAGGCTTGATTCTGTGCATTGCACAATGAAGTCAGACATCTATTACAGGCATTTAGGAGCGAAATGTACAGCAAATTCTGAGAAATATGTGCCTCAGTCACAGGTCATAGGTCCTCCAGCAGGATAATGACCCAACACACACCTGAAAAAGCACCCAAGGCTGGATACAAAGAAAACATTGGACCATTCCGAAGTGGCCTTCTAAAGTATGAGTCCTGATCTAAATGCAAATGGATATTTGTGGAATGTGCTGACACTCACAGTTGGGAAAATGTCCCCATCAAACCTTAAGAGAACTGGAGCAGTTTCCTCAAGAAGATTAATGCATTTGAGAAATGTAGCATTTTCATTCAGATCTAGACTGTGCAAGGAAATATTAGGTTATGGCTATTTAAAGTAATATATTACAAGTAAATCTAAAGCAAGGTTTCTGTTCTATTGAATGTGAAATAAAGAATGGTGTATACCAAATACTTTTGTCAATTTCTACTTAACATGTTGAGTTTTTTAAAGTGGAAGTTGAAAATTACCACATAAATTCGCATAGTTATATCCTGTGTTCAGAACCGACCTGAGACATAAGCAAACTAAGCAGCTGATTGGCACAGGTGACTCCGCGTGGTAGGAGGGGGCCCCCAAATCAAATTCTACTTAGGGCCCCCAAAAGGCTTGGGCCGGCACTGCCTGTGTTCTATTAATATTATCTAGCCTGGGTTTCTAGATTGGTTGGTACTTACACAAATATTTTTTACTTACAACATATTTACTTGATTTTCTACTTGTGAATATGATGGTTGCAACAAATTAATTGGTTGTTGTCGGTCACGTGGTGTGTCATGAGGTCACCAGGTTCATAGTTTCAAGATTAATTATCATGAAGCTTGCATCTTTTCATGCAATTACCAATTGAAACTCTTACATATTTTCCCATCGACGTTGACTCTAAAGAATATTCATATTAACGTCACAGTTTGTTTACCTCCGCAGTCTTGGTACGCGGAGCAAGATATGTTTTGTTTGTGTAGAATGTAATTGAGGGTATGTGTGTAAGACGTCATGTTTACATATACATCAGGCTAATATGCCACGTGGGAATGTGAGGCGTGCTTGTAGATAACGTTCATAAATAAATGACTGTACTTTTTATTTGATTAATGTATATCAGAGTGCATTATGTTATGTTAGAGGTTAATTACTTTTGGCATCAGTGTCGCGAGTTCTGCTAGATAGCCTACTGGCTTTTGTTATTGTTTTGATTAAGCACTTTAAATAAACTAGGAACCTGAATAGCCTGCGTATGGCTCCTCTCTTACTACAAGCTGTTACACTCCAGCATTCTGTCCACCACACTCTAAATTATTACAATCACCTTTACACGTGGCATGAACATGAACAAGTCATGATTTTTATCTCATGGTGAACACCTTTGTGCTGTAGTTGATGTAGCGGTCTAAGCTCCTGACTCCAGTCTACACGTTCCCTGGCTACAGGGTTCAAGCCCTGATTGGGCTGACGGTCTGTGACCTTCCTCTCTGTCTCCCCATAACTGGCTTCTGCATCCTCCTGTCCTGTCAAAAGAAATCATAAAAATACCCAGAAAAAAACCTTCACACATTTATCCAGAGATTAGCAACATAATTTTAATCTGTGAACCAGCATGAGAATGCAAAAGCTCCCTCTGTCTACTTACAGTCTGTAACCAAGTGATTCAAGTCTGTGTGGCCAAAATAATAACATGCTGTTCTCTTTTACCCAGACTGAGATACACATACAGAGCAAGGTGGAGCTGTTTCGTTCACTTGGATGCTTTACTTGATCTAGATGTAAATTTTGGTCAACAGGCATCTCCGCCAAGTAAATGGTCTGAATATTTCCTTTGGACCCGAAAATGAGGTGTTATAGCCAGGTATCCTGAGCTGACAATTGTTCTAGACCTTGGTCAGAGGAACACACACCAACACAGATACACTACACACACCAAGTAGCAAGCTACAATACTTAACTTTTCACTTATTACCTAAACACTGTGAAGAAAGACAGCAGGTAGTTCAACATCAGTATTACCTGAACACTGTGAAGAAAAACAGTAGATAGTTCAGGTACTTCAACATCATTATTACTTGAACACTGTGAAGAAAGACAGCAGATAATGATGTTGAACTATTACCTGAACACAGTGAAGAAAGACAGCAGGTAGTTCAACATCATTATTACCTGAACACAGTGAAGAAAGACAGCAGGTAGTTCAACATCAGTATTACCTGAACACAGTGAAGACAGCAGGTAGTTCAAAATCATTATTACCTGAACACAGTGAAGAAAGACAGCAGGTAGTTCAACATCAGTATTACCTGAACACTGTGAAGAAAGACAGCAGAAAGTTCAACATCATTATTACCTGAACACTGTGAATACATCAGATAGTTCAACATCTTTATTTCCTGAACACTGTAAAGAAAGACAGCAGATAGTTCAACATTATTATTACCTGAACACTGTGAAGAAAGACAATAAATAGTTCAACATCATTATTACCTGATCACTGTGAAGAAAGACAGTAGATAGTTCAACATCATTACTACCTGAACACTGTGAAGAAAAACAGTAGATAGTTCAACATCATTATTAGCTGATCACTGTGAAGAAAGAGATGAGACAGCTTAACTGAGCATTTTTAAAATATTTAATCACAGGACTTCATTGTTATGTGAAATGCTCTATGCCAACATTTCATATGAGATTCGAGTATCCCAGGCTCTCAGAAAACCTCATGTCAGTGGAACCACGCAGAGTGTAAAGTGCATACAAAATGGGTTATACAAATTCTTATTTCTTTCCACCATTTTACAATCACCTGATTATATCAAAATACAGGGAGCATTCTGAAAGAGGAATGTTGCATGTATTAGTTTGAAGGACACAAACTAAATGAATCCTAAATTGCATAGTAAGCTGACGAATTTGGTTTACTTATCATTAAAGCAGAAGATATGGCCTTCAGTGGCATTAGATTTACACAGCACATTCTATTATGCAGGAGGTGAATGGAAATTAGGATTGCTATAGAGATATGGTAATAAACCTGTGTGTGTGTGTGTGTACGTGGGTGTGCGTACAAGCAGGTGCGGTGGAGAAAAGATGCACTTTGCATCTCCTCGCTAAAAATACCTTTTCTGTAATGCATTTTACATAAAAACACACTGCTTAATGCTAATGTTAATGTTAAATAGATGATTCATTCTCAAATACCAATATAGACTTCGATTGTATATGTATATAGTTTGTACCTTGACTAAGTAGCTATTACCAACTGATGCACTGAAAACATCGCACATATCAGTTTTCCTTACCCAAACCAGAGACTGTAAAAAATATGGACAACGTGACTGTGACGTCACCCGTTGGTTTCTGAAAAGCGTTTTTGAAGCTCATTGTGGGCGGAGACGGTCGTCGCCATCTTGGTAGCGCGTCACTCGACGTCAATCTCGGATAACCAAAAATGGTCAAAGAGGTGGTGCGTGGGTGGAGCTGAGGTGCTTGGTTGCTGATG
>JACXGM010006602.1:17031-32536 GCA_016801145.1 Umbra pygmaea | reverse complement strand
TAGACTCCTATGTCAGCTGATGCTTAGAAGCCTAATATAAGTTGACATGTCACCTGTAGTAATGCACTGTAAGCCCTGATAGGTGAATTCACTTAAAAAAATTGAGGTAACCGGTTGCATTAAAAACGTTAAGTAATGGGTTATGAAACCTTGAGTGCATTTAACTTAAATGCATGAAAGGGTGGAATTTTTTTCTTTTTTTTTAAGTTAAATGCACTCAAGTTTTCATAACTCATTACTTAACATTTTTAAGGCAACCGGTTACCTCACATTTTTTAAGTGAATTCACCTTTTCGGGCTTACAGTGTGCTATTATAGACTCCTAATGCTTAGAAGCCTAATATAAGTTGACATGTCACCTGTAGTAATGCTATTGTAGACTCCTATGATGCTGAGTAAAGTAGATTGATTGCATTGAAAGATGTAGATCTGTAGTCTGATTTCCAACAACAGGGGCTCCAGATTGAAGCAGATTGTCTACATTACAAAATGTTTTTCATTAAAGTCCTGTCAAATCTTCTTTTTAAAATCAGAACCATAGCCGTTTTATGCTAAATATCTTTTCATTTCAACTTTGCCTAACAAAGGAAAACTAACTGGGAACCATTCTGTTTCACAAAATTGACTTGTCCAATAAATTGACAACAATTAACACCACATTACAAAATGTAAATTGCAATACATCCCATGAAATACAACATGGGGTCAGGAATGAAAAGCAGCACATCAGCATGAAAACACCTTAGATTGTACAGCTCATTTCTAACATGAAGGATTGTAACAACAACTTCCAAATGTGTTCTGTAGTTCAAAAGCTAGGTACAACACATTTCAAGATTTTACCCTCGACAAATTGGCGGTAATCACATGTTTGAACTAGAACGTGCTTTCAGAAGGAGTGAGGTTGATTCCTGATCTTACATCGTCTTGACCACAAATATGGTTGATTTAACAGTGTAGGCATTCCAATCCTGTCAAAGGTGTTTTTTGACATACCAACAATGTTTAGCATCAGTTTCTATGTTAACCACTCACCCTGGCAGGGACCGATGGCAAGTTAGTGAGCATGAAAATTTACTGGTGAGAGTTCTGAAATGATCTCCCTTCAAACGTTTGCTTTGCTAGCATGATGGAGTCAAACAACTTTGTTTACATTTAGAGCTGCTGTACAATAGGACATTAACCTTTTTTTTTGAAGTTTAGTTGAAATCTGATCAGAATATAACATGAGACACAGAAGGAAATGGGGGAGGGTCATTGTTTTTTATTTTAGCCTTGGGGAGGGTTTAGTATTTTTATAATGTTATTATTATTATATATCTTCATGAAAGCAAATGATACATGTATGCATATAGAAATATATATAAAATACACATATAAAATATACACTCACCTAAAGGATTATTAGGAACACCTGTTCAATTTCTCCTTAATGCAATGATCTACTCAACCAATCACATGGCAGTTGCTTCAATGCATTTAGGGGTGTGGTCCTGGTCAAAACAATCTCCTGAACTCCAAACTGAATATCAGAATGTGAAAGAAAGGTGATTTAGGCAATATTGAGTTTGGCATCGTTGTTGGTGCCAGACGGGCCGGTCTGAGTATTTCACAATCTGCTCAGTTACTGGGACTTTCACGCACAACCATTTCTAGGGTTTACAAAGAATGGTGTGAAAAGGGAAAAACATCCAGTATGCGGCAGTCCTGTGGTTGAAAATACCTTGTTGATGCTAGAGGTCAGAGGAGAATGGGCCGACTGCTTCAAGCTGATAGAAGGGCAACTTTGACTGAAATAACCACTTGTTACAACTGAGGTATGCAGCAAAGCATTTGTGAAGCCAAAACCCACACAACCTTGAGGCGGATGGGCTACAACAGCAAAGACCCCACCGGGTACCACTCATCTCCACTACAAATAGGAAAAAGAGGGTACAATTTGCAAGAGCACACCAAAATTGGACAGTTGAAGACTGGAAAAATGTTGCCTGGTCTGATGAGTCTCGATTTTTGTTGAGACATTCAGATGGTAGAGTCAGAATTTGGCGTAAACAGAATGAGAACATGGATCCATCATGCCTTGTTACCACTGTGCAGGCTGGTGGTGGTGGTGGTGTAATGGTTTGGGGGATGTTTTCTTGGCACACTCCTTAGTGCCAATTGGGCATTGTTTAAATGCCACGGCCTACCTGAGCATTGTTTCTGACCATGTCAATCCCTTTCTGGCCACCATGTACCCATCCTCTGATGGCTACTTGCAGCAGGATAATGCACCATGTCAAAAAGCTTGAATCATTTCAAATTGGTTTCTTGAACATGACAATGAGTTCCCTGTACTAAAATGGCCCCCACAGTCACCAGATCTCAACCCAATAGAGCATCTTTGGGATGTGGTGGAACGGGAGCTTCGTGCCCTGGATGTGCATCCCACAAATCTCCATCAACTGCAAGATGCTATCCTATCAATATGGGCCAACATTTCTAAAGAATCCTTTCAGCATCTTGTTGAATCAATGCCACGTAGAATTAAGGCAGTACTGAAGGCGAAAGGGGGTCAAACACAGTATTAGGTGTTGCTAATAATCCTTTAGGTGAGTGTATATAGGCATTTTTTTGTACTCCAGGTATAGTACACGCTCATAAGTTTGCATCCCCTGGCAGAAATTGTGAAATATCAGCATTGATTTTGACAAGACGACTGTTCATGCAAAATATTTGACTGTTATGTAAAGCTAGAGCTCATATGAAGCCATTAATTATCACACTTTAGTTTGAACTTGTTACAAACACACAAGGTGACACACAAGGTTGAATTTTATATTGCAATTAGTGTCTGTGTATCAATGAGTGTGTTAGTTTTCAAGTGGATGCACTGAATAAGAAGGACCTGCGTAAGAAGGTACTGGAACTGCATCAAGTTGGAAAAGGATATAGAAAGATATCCACAGCCTTGTAAATGCCAGTCAGTACTGTTCAATCACCTATTAAGAAGTGGAATATTCTGGGATCTCTTGATACCAAGCCAAGGTCAGGTAGACCAAGAAAGATTTCAGCCAAAAATCTTTCGCATCTTTTGAAAAATTATTTGCATAACAGGGATCATGGATCAGTTTGAAAACACCAAAATACTTCAAGAGGTCATATTGCCTTATGCCAAAGAGGAAATGCCCTTGAAATGGGTGTTTCAACAAGACAACAACCCCA
Source organism: Umbra pygmaea (assembly GCA_016801145.1). Taxonomy (NCBI): domain Eukaryota; kingdom Metazoa; phylum Chordata; class Actinopteri; order Esociformes; family Umbridae; genus Umbra; species Umbra pygmaea. The sequence goes on along the minus strand of JACXGM010006602.1, from coordinate 29,332 downwards.
AACACACCAGTAAGTGAGCAGCATCTTGGTTCCAGACCAACAAGATTAACGTTAATAAGTGACCTTAAATCAATTGAAAACTTGTGGGGTAAACTTTAATATGTTGTTTCTGAGGCAAAACCAATAAATGCGGAGGACCTGTGGAATGTAGTCCAATCGTCCTGGGGAAGTTGGTCGACTCCATGCAACACAGATGTGAAGCAGTTCCCAGAAACCATGGTTCTACAACTAAATATTAGTTCAGTGACTTAGTTCAGTGACTTTCTATTTTTAAAATTCTTATATTGTTGTAAATTCTTGTTTATAAGCCCACTGCATAGAATCGCCGTGCCATGTCAAAAGAAATTTCTCTGCATAGGATGTATGTTATCCGATGTATATGATAAATAAACAACTTTGACTTTGACTACAGGACGGCTAAATCTTCAAGCATTTTTCAGTTTATATAGTAAATGTTTTGAGCTTGTGAAGACAAATGCAGACACTGCTATATTTTTTAACAGCCTAACATTCCTTTATCTTCACATTCTGTAAAGTAATAACAAATTTGATGGATTTTTCTTTATGTTTTGATTTAGAATAGACTGTGCAGTGTTCCCAATTCATTTGTCTGTATAAATATATAAGCTATTTTAAGGATTGTGAGATTTACTCACTTTTTGAACACACTGTTATTATTTCAAACACAACTCTATGGTGTAAAGACCGTTTTTGCAGATACTGAACAAATTCTCATGCCAAGTAATAATTTTATATTTAATGTAATATGTGAAATAATGGGATTTTATTAAGGTTTGAACAAAGAAGATTATCCAGTATCCAATAAACCCAAAATTAAGACGTATGCCTGCAAAGAATAACAGTTTTTATTCATAGTGTTCAGGTGATCAGATCGGTAATTAAGGTAAGCATACTCTTGGAATTGTTTTCTAAATCCAATAGGTTAAAATCAAATTGGACTAATGTGGATTCCTTTGACTCATGTTTCATTGTGACATCATAAAATAAACTATTTTTATCATTGCAGAATATTAAAGCTCATACACCTGTAGAGAAGGTGATGAAATGAACACTACAGCAGCAAACAGCTCTTCAGTAGCAGACCTCAGTGCACAATACTCAACCATCAGACAGATAGCCTGCTCAGTCAACTTCATCCTGAGTGTCCCCACCAATGGATACGTCTTGTGGCTGATAGTAACTGGAGCAGGAGGGACGATGACCACAGACTTCTTCACACTCAATCTGTCTGTTTCAGAGATCCTCTTCTGCCTGTTTTCAATATTTATCATCGTTAATCCACTAGACCAACCAAATGTTGTCTTTTTTTTTGGTCAATTTGGGTTTGGTTTGTTGTACTGTGGTCGTCCGCTGTTTCAAACCTGTATCTGTGTCGAACGCTACCTGGCAGTGCTCCACCCTCTAACCTTCCTGAGGTACAAACCTCTAAGATACAGGGTGGGGTGTTGTAGTGCTGTCTGGTTGATGGGCCTTTTTTTCTGTTCATTGGAAGTGGTTACTCGTGATTCTTTGATAGACGACTATGCTTATTTGGGTTTGTACCTCATCATGTTGTCTGTGATGTTGTTCTGTTGTCTCTCTGTTCTCTGGGCTCTGAAACAACCTGGACCAGGGGACAGAGAGGAAGGTGCAAATAGCATGAAGACGAGGGCCTTTAAGATCATTTTTGTTATCCTGGCATCCATGTTGATGTGTTACATCCCTATGATTGTACTATTGTGTATTGTTAATGTTCTCAATCATGCGGTGAGGAAATATTCATGGTCCTTTGCTTTGTCTAATATTGTGATCTCAGGGTTTGTTCAGCCCCTCCTCTTCCTCCACAGGGCTGGAAAACTAACATGTATGAGACGACTGTGATGAGGTTGTGACAATGGACTGTAGCTTCTAGACAACAATGCTTTAAATATATTGACAAGCAACTTAAACAGTAGTCATAGTGTTAATTATATAAGTATGATGAAATTGGTTATGCTTAACATAAGATAAAAGTAGTGTTGCTTGAATTGGTATTGAATATAATTAAATATGTTTGATTTTGCATCAACTTATACCTAGCTAATATTATAATTACTCTTATCAAATTTTTTATGGAAGGCTTGAGCAATTTTGTCCATGCAAAAGTCATGTTTTAAAAAAGGTTAACACGCCAGCCCAGATGGAACACATTTGCCAAAATAATGGATGTTATTAAACCTTAAATATTGGACCCATAATCAAATATTGGCATCACCAAATAAAAACAAATGCATAGAAGTCCAAGTGGAAATATCAGTAGTAGCAAATCAAAAATTGCCACACACATTTGTAATTTTTTTCTGTGCTACATGTGTATATTGTGTTATGGTATAGTAGTTATGTGGATAAATCAATAATAATATGCAATATTTTTTACTCAAATATAAATGGTCATTGTTGTAATTTTAAAACAAGTTATACACTGATATGAATGTTAGAACTGATAATAACATGTGCAATTTAAATATTAATTCTCATCAAGGTTAAATAAGTACAAAATCTGGATTTTTAGGTGCACCGAAGGCTTAGATGGGAATCTGCAGGAGTTGGGTTTTCATCATTACATGAAAAGGAAATGTAAATTTAAATTAAACTTTATAAACTGTAATATTTGAACATGATGTTCCCTGGACAGCACATCCCATCTAAAAGTAGGAAGAAAATGACAAGAACTATAATGTTTACCTGTATACCTGTCACAATGTCTGTAGACTCTGTCCTTGTTCTGTGTCACTACAGGGTGTTTTCTCCCCTTTTTGTTTTGGTTTGGTTTCCCGCTCCTTTTGTCACATGATCCCGTCACACGTTTTGATTAACCAATCAGTTCAGTCGTTTAGTCCTCACCTGCACATCCTCCCCTCATTAGTTGAGTATTTAGTCCTGAGTGTTTGTTAGTCCTGTGTGGTTGAGCGACGTTTCCAGCAGGCTTTAGCGGTGGGGAGCGAAATGAGATGGGAGCACAGAAGGAGACAGAGCGACAGTGGAGGCATGAGGTGTCGTCACCGGGTTCTGACATGGAGTGTGGACCGGAAGCTGCGTTTGACGTGGAGGCCTTCTTCGGGTGTGCTAGTGTTTCCGAGTATGAGCGGGAGAGAGCAGAGATTGTGGCACTAGATTTGCTGTGTGAGAGAGAGGGGCGAGGAGAGGGCAGAAAGGCTCCCGAGGAGGTGGCGGGTCGCGACACCCGTACAATGAGTGAGGTCGGCATGGCGGGGAGTTCGGATGGGAGTGTGGGGGGTGTTGGTGTGGGGGTAGGGTTTGAGGAGTCACGGTATGTTCGGCGGAAGAAAAAGCGGGCACGGAAGAAAGAGGGTGGTGAGAGTAGTTTGGGAGAGGGTGTGGGGCCAGCGCTTGGTGGTGGGGAGCAGGGGTATAAGGTGGTAGTGGTGTTAGCAGCCCCAACAGGTAAGATGTGTGGTGAATGTTTGTAGTCAGGTTAAGGGACGGAATGCCAGGATTGATGTTGTGGTGAGAGCTGCTAGGGATTTTATGAGTTTTACTGATTTCACGGGGGAAATGGTGCACGATTTGATGAAGGGGAAGGGGGAGGGTAGGTAGTGGGGTGGGGTAGGGTGGGTAATGGGTTGTATCTTATTTTTTACAGTCGAGGGGTGTGTTGGGTGGAGTTGTCTTGGGTGGGCCGTGTCCGGCCTCGCTCTCCGGTACTGTTGGTGGTGGTGTATGCACCTTCAGTTGGTTGAGATCCGCCATTAACCCCATGGAAGAAGAAGAAGTCCTGTGTGGTTCATTGTTTTCTTGTCCAGGTATGTGGTTGTTCTTGTTCTGTTTTGTAGTATTCCTTATCATGTTATAATGTTTTTGGTGTAGGTTCTGTTCTTGTGTTTCTGCAGTGTTGTTCTTGTTTAATATGTTAGGTCTTGTTACTCATGTCTTGTCTCTGTGTTTTCTTGTAAAGTTCCTCCTTGCGTTAATAAATATATGTTTAGTGAAGAGGCGCCTGCCTCCGCTATCTTTGAACGTGACAATACCCATTGAAACTGAACTAAATTAAAGTTAATTGTCTAAGCATTTGTCATTAAATTTACCAAATGTAAACTAGATTTTATAGAGTCTAACTCAGCCCGTCAACTCCAGCCATTGAAGCCAGTTCCACTCCAATTTTCCATCTGGGACTGGTACACCAGGAGAGTGTAAGGATGAGGTAGAACAGAAAACCAGCAGGCTCCAGTGTTATTAGTGTAAGAGCTGAAAACCCTATTAATTAATGGTTTCTTACCCTGAAAACGATACACTCATATAGTCCAGATTTATGTAAACAGAAACACGGGCTGCTGTTATGACCCAACGATACACTCATATAGTCCAGAATTATGTAAACAAAACAACTGGCTGCTGTTATGACCCAACGATACACCCATATAGTCCAGATTTATGTAAACTGAACAACGGGCTGCTGTTATGACCCAACGATACACTCATATAGTCCAGATTTATGTAAACAAAACAACTGGCTGCTGTTATGACCCAACGAAACACTCATATAGTCCAGATTTATGTAAACAAAACAACTGGCTGCTGTTATGACCCAACGATACACTCATATAGTCCAGATTTATGTAAACAAAACAACGGGCTGCTGTTATGACCCAACGATACACTCATATAGTCCAGATTTATGTAAACAAAACAACTGGCTGCTGTTATGACCCAACGATACACTCATATAGTCCAGATTTATGTAAACAAAACAACTGGCTGCTGTTATGACCCAGATCGCCTAGGAGGGGACCTGACAACCCACTTCTCAGAGACCCCTTGAAGTCAGAAAAGAGGTACGGGGTCGTACGAAGAATGAATGGGATTACGGAAGGGAGGAGCCATTGATAAGTGGTAGTTGGCAATGATGCCCTGATTTGTGGCAGATAGACAAACTGAACAGAAATTAAAACCGAGTACAGGAACACAGAACAGGGAATACAGAAAACTACATACAGTAGACTTAGACTGGAGTACGTATCAGCTGCCCACAGCCAACACTGGTCATTAGCCGATAATGTGGTCTATTGAAATTATTGTAGATAATGCAATGTAGTGTTAAACACAATAAGCAATTTCTATTCTTTCATAAAAATGTATGTAATAGCATTGGATAGCAGCATTATACATATTTTCACATATTTACATATTTGGCCTGGTAGCAAAAACACAGAGATTTTTCCATAAAAAACAGCACGCTGCACGATACTCTTAAATCATACCTAGTCACCTTATGATGTTTAATACATTTTGCATTCAGCATTTGCATGAGAAGAACGCTCCATCGAGGTGATAATAGAGGAAAGATTTACCTACACACGGGTGTGACATGTCGAGAAAGCGGAAGGTGGGGTTTTGGGTGTAAGTCATTGCTGCACTACAGATTGTCAATGTAACAACATTGTCTCTTTACTTTCCAGACAGGAGAACATCTTCCATTCAGGTTTATTCCTTTCATGTCACACTTTATCTCCTTTATTTAACAAACACTGAGAAAATAGTAATATAGTGAATGCAGTCAAAACAATGGTGACAGACTTTTACCACTTTAAAGAAGAAATAGAACTGCAGTTCCTTAAAGTATGTTTAGCGTTTTCCTACATATAAAAACCATAAAAAATCAGGAAATATATAAAAGATATAGAAACTCAGGAAATCTATTTTCTTGTAATTGCTGTTAGTAGACCACATGTTTATTCCTCCATTTGAATGTTTTCCACTGTTACAGCTACAGAACTTTGCTAGTCGTTAGATGGATTTTGAGATTTGTCTGCATCGCAAAGAAGTAACAAAACAATGGCATGTTTCTCTGAATCCCATGAGGTATTTATTGGTTTTTGGGTCAACACCTTTGGTCACAACAGTCAGTATTGCGACAAGACATCTTTTGCGGTGTCTCTGACCAAAAAGAAAGAACTTCTCTACTTAATTCTACTGTTAATGTAGTTAAGGGACTAAAAGAGGACATTTAGCATTAAGCAATAACGAAAACACTTTAATGGTAAATGGACTGCATTTATATAGCGCTTTTTCTGACCAACAATGGCCACCAAAGCGCTTTACATTGCCTCATTAATTCACACATTCATACACCGACGGCGGTGTCAGCCATGCAAGGCGCCAGCCAGCTCGTCGGGAGCAGCTGGGGTTAGGTGTCTTGCTCATGGACACCTCGACACTTGGTCAGGAGGACCCGGGGATCGAACCACCAACCTTCCGATTGCTGGACAACCTGCTTGACCCACTGAGCCACTGCCGCCCCGATTAATGCATGTCTGCCGCCCACGATTAATGCATGTCGATGTTTACTTTGTGCATCTCAGTCATCAATAATGTTTACCTTTAATATGTTTTGAATAAGGCAAGGCTTTGCAAGCCTATTTTTTGTTCATATACATGCACTCTAAAATTCATATTATATTTATTATATCAACACTAATAGTATTATTAAAGTAAACTACAATGATTTTGATAATCATTGTAAGGTCAAGTCAATATTTACTGATCTAATCATCCAAATAGTTGAGTTAAATTTATTCAAGCATAAAGTTTATTTATGTACGCTATAGCAGCTCTAGCAAAAAAAACAGAATTCCCTTTCCCTGGCCACATTAACCAGCTCTGACTGGGGGATCCCAAGGCGTTCCCAGGCCAGTGTGGAGATATAATCTCTTCACGTAGTCCTTGGCCTTCCCTGAGGCCTCCTCCCAGCTGGACGTGCCTGGAACACCTCCTTAGGGGAGGTTCTCACCCTATCCCTAACGAAGACGCCAGCCACCTTTCTGAGAACCCATTTTGGCCGCTTGTACACGCGACCTCGTTCTTTCGGTCTTGCCCCAGCCTTTATGACCATAGATGAGGGTAGGAACAAAGATTGACAAGTAGATCGAGAACTTTGCCTTCTGCCTCAGCTATCTTTTCATCACAATTGTGCAGTAAAGTGAATGCGACACTGCCCTTGCTGCTACAATTCTCTGGCCAATCTCACGATCCATTGTCCCCTCCAAGCCATACAACATTATTCAACATCCACCATTAGTAGGAGTGTCCAAATACTTTGGCTATATAATGTAAATAAATAAAACTTTTTATCATTACAGTTTATTAAAACTCACACACATGTCCAAAAGAAGAACATGAACAATTCAACCACAAACAGCTTTTCAGTAGCAGACCTCATTACAGAAGTCACAATCATCTGCCATCCTGCCTGCAAAGTCAACCTCATCCTGAGTTTCCCCACCAATGGATACGTCTTGTGGCTGATAGTAACTGCAGCAGGAGGGACGATGACCACAGACTTCTTCACACTCAACCTGTCTGTGTGTGAGATCCTCTTCTGCCTGTTTTCTTTCTTCTTCTTTGGTAATCCAAAGAAACAACTAGATGTTTATATGTTGTGGGAAACTGGTTTTGGTTTTTTGTACATTGGTCGCCCCCTGTTTCAAAGCTGTATCTGTGTAGAGCGCTACCTGGCAGTGTTCCATCCTGTAACCTTCCTGAAGTACAAACCTCTAAGATACAGGGTGGGGTGTTGTAGTGCTGCCTGGTTGATTATTCTTGGTGCCTGTGTGATCATTGTTGCTGTGGCAAAATATGTCTACGTTTACTTGGTTCTGTACCTGATTTTAATATCAGTAATGTTGTTCTGTTGCCTCTCAGTTCTCTGGGCTCTGAAACAACCTGGACCAGGGGAAGAGAGCAGGGAGAGGGAGGGGGTAAATAACGTGAAGACGAGGGCCTTTAAGATCATGCTGGTTATCCTGGTGACCATGGTGATGAGTTACCTCCCATTGACTGTACTACTGTGTGTTTTTGATGTTCTCAATAGTGAGGTGATGGGATATTCATGGTCCTTTGCTTCGTCCAATATTATGATTTTAGGCTTTGTTCAGCCCCTCCTCTTCCTTCACAGGGCTGGAACACTAACATGTATAAGACGACTGTGATGAGGTGATGCCAATGGTCAAGGACTTACACAATAATGAAATTCACATTTATATTAATATTAATCCTATTATATAAGTATAAATATCAGGGCTTCGTTATAAACATTTGCAGTTGGACATTTGACATGGAGGAATGTTTTTCCTGTTAAATTGTTGCACACATAAAACGATTGTGAGATGCATGACTTCTACATAAACAATGCATGTGAAAACACTTACCTTGCTATAGGAGCTACTGTAGTTGATTACTCATCAGGTCCGTGTTGCTAGCAACTCCAAATGTCTCCGATTTTCACTACACAAATTTCCAACTCCAAAAATCGTGGTACTGCTCACATCATTATACAACATTTATGCAATTTGTCGTCTTAACATAGCAGTTGTCACTACCACCTCCACGGAGCGCAGGATACATGTTTATCGATTGGGGATCAATGGCAAATGTCTCACAAAGTCAAGCGATACACTTGTTTTGTGGAGGAATATTCCTTGTAGTGATAAAATAAAAGAACATAACCAATAAGTTGAAAATGCAATGTAGCACAAAAGTGTCTTTACATGGATTGTGTGAATAGGGTCAGCTAGAATGTATAGAAATAATTGTTTAATATTACTCTGTACTGTTTGGTCTTCCCTAAAAGCTGTAGATCTTGCAAACATTATGGAGCAGGGACAAAAGTTACACAATGTTAGGAACTTAAAAAATTATGGAAGAAGTTGATTAACTGTAGAATGTAGATATCTTTAGAAGACAAAAGGAAGGAGGCCTTGAAGCTCACAGCAGTGGGTCATTGGTGTTAAATGGTAATGGAATTGGGGGGAAGCAAATCCTTGATCTACTTCAAAGCAACAGGTAAAATGTACTAAAATAAAAAATTAGTTTGTGACAGCCTAGTTTGGGACAGAGTTTGAATTCTGTACTGTACAGTATTCACGATATAAGAAAAGTAGCCAACCGTCCCCAGTATGTTGACATACTATACAGCTAACGGCAGTCACCACTTAAAAGCTAGCTATCGCTTTGTCACGAAAAAACACTTTATAACACTTTATTTCAAAACAAATGAGATTATTTAAACCCTGTGGCTGGTTAGCATGTCTAAAATGGCAACAATGATTTTGTGGTGAATGAATATTAAAAAATATTCTTATTTTTTAATATTGGGAAACTTGTGGTTAAGACTTGAAGTGATAGCCTGGCAAGCAAGATCCACATCAAGATGTTGGGTCTGGGAACTTACCATTGCCAGTGCTCAATCCGAGTGGCGGGATAAACGGTTGACTTTCAAATTCACTATGCACGCAATAGGATAGCTCTACAACCAACCACAGCATCGAAGTGTCCGGTCGGCAAAACTCTGAACACATCTTCCTTTTGTAAGAATGACTTCAGTGCCGTTCTTTCAATTTTTTTCAAAAAAAAGATTACCTCCAAGTCTGCCAGAGTCGCGGCCAAAGCCGATTCGAAAGATCGCTGTTCGCCAGCAGCAGCAACCATTTCTTTGTTTTCCCATAATTACGTTGAGCCCACCCACCGTATCTATACACGATGTGATTCGCCTGACCAGAAATTGTTTTTTCCAGCTCGCAAGTCAACCGAGAGTTGCTAGACTGACCCTAGCTGCAAATTATATTTCCTGCCGCTAGGGTCCGTCTAGATTTCTAGGCTAGTGAAGCGACTCAAGTGAGAGGAATTATCCGCCATATTTTTATTTTTTGCAGCTCCTCAGTTTTGGCGTAGGGATATTTCAGTGACAGGTCAAAATTCTACAGTGCAAATATAAAGGAATTGTCATAGGCTTGGAATGCAATTTTAGCCAATCAAATTGTAGATATCGCCGGACCTGTTTTATATTAATATTGATCCTATTATATTATACTTTTTTTATGTTACCAGAGACATTCAAAAGATAAAATTAAACATGGTGTTCTTGTAATATAACTGTTTTTGTCTTTTATTAGCATATGAAGAAGCTTAAAAATGATGATGTGGGGTTCCGCGTGGCATAGTGGGCTAAGTCGCTGTATTGCACGACAGTCTACATCATGATAGTCACGAGTTCAAACCTAAATATGGGTTCTCTGACTTTCCCCGGGCCTCCTGCACGAGGCTGCACAAATTGGCACAGTGCTGGGTTAGATAAATCTGATTATCTATCCTGCTACATTGCTCTCCAGCGACTCTGGGTTAAATCGCGGAAGTATAGTCGGTGAACGTAATCATCCCGTTCATGATCCGACTAAAGGCTCCAGTGTTGGATTCCCAGTGCGAAAACTATTGCTGGGTGGGTGACATGTGGTTGGATGAACCGTGAATGTGTTCTTCGCAATCCCACATCTGTTCAAGGAGTTGCGGAGCTGCCGACAAGGAAAGATTAAAGATGAACTGAACCGGAATTTTATGTAAAGGTGATATAACAGAATTTTTTTTTGCTTCTCATTGTTACAATGATTAAAATGGCTAAATTTGTTAAAAGGGATAAACTGGTATGTTGAAAGTTTTGTTTTTGGTACATGAGTGCCGCCATTTTGGATTTCAACAATCGGCTACGTCACTGGTATGGTAAGCTACTCAGCCATAGCAGGTAATGAGTCTGAGGAACTGACATGACTGAGGAAACAGGCCTATGGGGGGCTTATATTGTATTGCCCTTGGCTACAGTAATGAATGGTATAGGGCTAAGGCAGCTGGGGTTAAAATGAAATGTCCACAAGCTAACTTTGACAAGGAAACCTGCAGCCCGTAAATTCATGGCTAGCTGCCTTAAAACTGGCTAGCCCTCCGACAGCCCCTGAATTTCGTGTCTGTAGCGAGCATCTTTTAACGACAGACAATTTAGAGAACTGTACTTTCAACACTACAGTGTCACTGGTGAGGGTTAAGTCCAACAGACTGAAACCTGAGGACATTTCATCTTTGTTTGACTTTTCAGGCTACAGTACAGGGTAGAGAGATAGACCAAGGGAAAGTAACACCGCCGTCACTATCTGCCGCAGGGAAAGGGCGCTGAAACGCTCAAATCAGGCAGAGGAGAGTTTAGCTGTTATCCAGCAATGCTAGCAAGTCTACTAAGCAAAGGGCTGGATGTAACGTTGTTGTCACATACACAGAACACATACATATTCACATACACGCACAAATAATGCCTAAAGTGTAGGCTTTATAGCGTTTAACAAAACTGAGACTGACACTGGACATTAACTGAAATTGAGTCACGAAACCAAGCTAGATACAGTACCAAACGATCCAACCTAGGGGAAAGGGCTATCAGCTAAACACGTTAGAAGTACTCATTTCACTACACAATCTAGCACTACCATAAACTGTATAAATTAAGCATGACTGACAATAACACAGATCGATAATAATGCGGGTCTGTAAACAGAATCCAATGTCCCTTTCTACTCACCCTGAAGCTAGCTGCTGTTCACCATCCCGGACCCAGGGCAGATTAGATTGTGGATACAGAAGCAGTACAACTCTCAGAAATAGCTGCTAGTTCCATAGTAAGAGGTGATGCATAGGGAGTTCAACTCGCAGAAATAGCTGGTAGTTCCATAGTAAGAGGTATCTGTGCAACCACAAAGAACAAGTCTGCCAACTCTGAACTAGCCTAAAGTAAACAGCAAAACTCACGAATCCTCCGTGCAGGTAACTTAACAAGTCACCCCATTGGATGAATTCGTCCAATCACATTTTCCATTTATCTGCCTCGATTTTCTAAAACGCACAGGACATCAACCATGTTTTTCTATTTTCTCTAAATGCACACGATAAACAGTCTATTTCCTAAAATGCACAGTGTGCTTGGATACGTAGTTATATACTCCATTAATAATTGACTGTGTACATTACAATGCACATCATGCAAATACAATCTAATACATATTTTAAACACAACTTTGTATAATATGCCATTAAACTGACTCATTTTCGTGGGTAAAATCCTGCAGCCTTTGCCTGTACTGTAGATCTTCTCAGATCCTACCATACCAGTAACGTCATTGACAGGGTTGCCAACTCTCACGCATCTGGCGTGACACTCACGCTTTCAGCATCAATCTCACGCTCTCACGCACACGCAAGAAATGTCACGCCAAAATCAAATTTTCTCCGATATCAATCCGTTAATATTCTGTTGATGACTAGACCACAGCGTATTAATGACAGGAGAGTAGTCCCACAGCTGTAACATCTGCCTAAAACTTTCTCACTGCATGATTCTCTGATCGTTGATTCGCTGAAAACCTTGCACCTGTACGTCAGTTGCGTGTGAAAAGTTCAGAGTGTTAGATTCGGAACATGGTTGGGAGTC
>JACXGM010006602.1:0-16931 GCA_016801145.1 Umbra pygmaea | reverse complement strand
TAAAGTTTCCATTCTATTAGCTGTTTTTTTGCTTAAATCACGGTTTATACTAAGTAAACAAGGACTGACCTTTCTAAAATTAGGGTTAACAAAAGTGTTCTCCGCGCGCAAACACGCGCATGCACGCGCACTGAAATTTTACCGACTCTCACGCCAGCCAAACTCCCAAAGTTGGCAACCCTGCATTGAAATTGGCAGCGTTCTATACTAGCAAACGCAGTTTTGGGTGTTGCTTAAAAAAGCTATGTATTGATTTTTTTATTAATTTTTTTGTTTAATTATTTTAGAATTGTCATAAATAACACATTATCAAAATTGATTATTTCAGTTCAGTTCATCTTTAAGGAGAATTGGGAGGGGAGAATAATGGGGGGAAAAAAACATATAAAGAAAAAAATTAAACTAAATGGTGGTATTAACTGCACCTGTTTGAACTTGTTACCTGTATAAAAGACAACTGTCCACAGACTCAATCAACAGACTCCAACCTCTCCACAATGGCCACAAGCAGAGAGCTGTGTAAGGACATCAGGGATAAAATTGTAGACCTGCACAAGGCTGGGATGGTCTGCAGGACAATAAGCAAGCAGCGTGGTGAGAAGGCAACAACTGTTGGTGCAATTATTAGAAAACGGAAGAAGTTCAAGATGACGGTCAATCTCCCTTGGTCTGGGGCTCCATGAAAGATCTCACCTCGTGGGGCATCAATGATCATGAGGAAGGTGAGGGATCAGCCTGAAACTACAGGGCAGGAGCTGGTCAATGACCTGAAGACAGCTGGGACCACAGTCTCAAATAAAAACATTAGTAACACACTACGCCATCATGGATTTAAATCCTGAAGCGCACACAAGGTACCCCTGCTCAAGCCATCGCATGTCCAGGCCCGTCTGTTGTTTGCCAATAACTATCTGGATAATCCAGAAGAGGAACGGGAGAAGGTCATGTGGTCTGATGAGACAAAAGTAGAGCTTTATGGTCTAAACTCCACTCGCCGTGTTTGGAGGAAGAAGGATGAGTACAACTCCAAGAACACCATCCCAACCATTAAGCATGGAGGTGGAAACATCTTTATTTGGGGATGCTTTTCTGCAAAGGGGACAGGATGACGGAGGGGAGGATGGATGGGAACATGTAGTGCAAGATCTTGGCCAACAGCAGTGTGTGCAAACCTGGTCAAAAACTACAGGAAACATATGATCTCTAATTGCAAACAAAGGTTTCTGTACAAAATAATTCCTAAGATTCCTAAGACTAACTAATAAATAAGGAAACTAAGAACTGGATTCCTAAGACTAACTAATAAATAAGGAAACTAAGATCTGGATTCCTAAGACTAACTACTAAATAAGTAAACTATGAACTGGATGCTAAGACTAACTACTAAATAAGGAAATTAAGAACTGGATTCCTAAGACTAACTACTACATAAGGAAATAAGAACTGGATTCCTTAGACTAACTACTAAATAAGGAACCTAAGATCTGGATTCCTTAGACTAACTACTCAGTAAGGAAACTAAGAACTGGATTCCTACGACAAACTACTAAATAAGGAAACTAAGAACTGGATTCCTAAGACTAACTACTAAATAAGGAAACTAAGAACTGGATTCCTAAGACTAACTACTAAATAAGGAAACTAAGAACTGGATTCCTAAGATTAACTACTAAATAAGGAAACTAAGAACTGGATTCCTAAGACTAACTACTAAATAAGGAAACTAAGAACTGGATTCCTAAGACTAACTACTAAACTAAGAACTGGATTCCTAAGACTAACTACTAAACTAGACTAACTACTAAGTAAGGAAAATAAGAACATAAACTGGATGACAGGTAAATACAAAACCAAATGAAGACAGGAACATGAGTACGGCATAGACAGGGCTTAAGACAGAGATAATAACCAGCAACAAAACACAAACTAGACTGGAACTAAATCATGGGCTAACGACAAAGGGAGAACAGCTGTGAAGGCAATAAACAAAGGGGATTGGATAACAAAACCCATGTGACCAAATGAGCGGGAACAAAACTAAAGAGAGGGAGAACACATTAATGGCAGAACTAAAACCTGGAATGTACTAAACAAAATATTTGGCAAGGAAAGGGATGTGACGAATGGAAAACGTCACACAGTGTATCAAATACTTTATTTTATCCTAGCATTAGGAAAACTGGAGAAAGAGCACCTCAGGTATGACCTTTTTGCATATTTATATTTAAAGGTAAAGGTACTTTGTTTGTCACAAATACATGTAGCGAAATTCATTCTCTGCATTTAACCTATTACACATAAAAGTAGAAAGTATACAGAAAATTCATCCAACGTCCGAGTCCCTTTTCATGAATGCTCAACAGGGCCGGCTCTAGCATTTTGGGGGCCCTAATCAGAATTCGATTTAGAGCCCCCCCAAATTAATCAAATTAAAAGAATAATAAAAGATATTATAAAAGAATGATGGTATAAAAAACAGTATAATGAAAACACATTTAAGCAAACAACAAAAGAACATGTAAAAAAGTACTTAAGACACCCGTTTCTGACATTTCTTCTTGTAAGCAACCTTCAGCAATTTGACTCGTGTCGTGTGTAAAATTATTTTCCCTCCACCCTAACATATTAGTCTGCAGCAGTCAGGTGTCAAGTGCATGACCCGCCAATTTTCCAATGAGAGTAGATTACTTACCTGTTTGCATTTGGAAAGTCTGGATGATGGATGCTACAGTGTACCTGCTCAAATTTGGCTGTACTCTTTGCCCAGTCTCCCTCATTGTTAGACCATGGTCAACTAAAGTGGCTCGGATCTCATCAGAGATTACGGTGCTTGGCCTTCCTCGTCCTCTTCCTCTCACTCCTCTAACTCTGCCTCTGTTTCCAATGTTGGCATCCATTGCTCAAAACAGAAGAGCTCACCTGTTGCCCTTTTCTAGCTATCACATTTATTTTTTGAACTGTTATCATATATTTTCTGTAATGATCTGTATCAAAGTCAAGAGTGTACCAAAGCTGTTTCAATAAACACTGTTTATCAGGAGATATTTTATGTTATTTAATATGCAAAATTTAGACAATAGTGAGTTCAACATATAACATGATGAGCAGCTACTAAAGCAATTTTGACATTTTATTAAAAAACATTGGAGCCACCGTCAGCACCATCCGCTCTGTCGATAACAACATGTACCACATTAAAGCTTTATGCATTTAATCACACTGTCACTGGACTGAACGAGGCAGGAGACAGGTGCAGGCGATAATAATGGTCGCTATACTTCCAGTAAAGGTAACAATCAAACGCAATAGACAAGGAACACGCGTAACAAGTAAACAATACACCACAAGGAACAGGGTAAATATGGGTGGTGATGATGTGCAGGTGCGCTGATAGTGATTGGGGGGGGGGGGCGATGGATCGTGCCGCCCTGGGCTGCCGGCGTAGTGTGTTCATAGTGGTGGTTAGAAGACCAGCAACTCCACCGTAGGACGAGAACACCTGACGGGTACCTACAGTAGTGATTTAGTGCGATGAGACCTCCAGTTTGCATGTCAATATTTGCATGTAAGGTTGGATCCATGAAGGTGATGTCAGGCCAGAAGTTCTATTCAGTTGGGTGATGCGATGTGGAAGATGTGGATGTTAGTTATTGCCGGTTAAGCTTTTCAACACAACATTGACTCTTCACTTGCCAGACAGACGAAAACTCCATTCAGGTTTGTTTCTCTGATTCTCTCTACTGTAAGAAAAATGGGGGAAAAATTTCTCGCTTCAAAGGTGTTAAGTCTTTCTTTCTTTATACTGCGCTGACATATTTGTCTAAACGGTCCGAAAACAAGTATTCATATAGTTTGAAATATATTTTGTATAATGGAACATTTAAAAAAAATATAATTTCAAATAATTGTATCCAAAGCATATAGACTATTAGTGCAGTGGTGCATGGAAATGCATTCATATACAGTATGGAAAAAATGTGTTATGCAGTGGAATTCCTATCCATGAGATAACAAAATGTACAGTATTTTTTTGGGAATATAGTGTACAGTATCTTCACATGCATTCTAGGAGTTGAATATTAAAGTTATTATGACTATATTTTTAATGACATGATCAAACTAAGAAAAGACATTGTTCTTGCAATTAATACTTATTTTACTCAGATTTTACTCTGAATGCTCCAAAGTTGAAATGTCAATATAGTTACCAAACTGTGAATGATTCTTGTCAAATAGAATTCTGTTTCTTTAAATGCATCCGACAACATGCAATAGTACATTTTGGCTGCTTCTGTATCTATTTGCACTTGAAATACAACAATATCCAGAATTCATAGCAAACTTAGTGCCTGCCTCCTAGCATGTACCTTCCAGAGTGTAAAGCCTTCAACCTACTTAACCATTTTACCGATTACAATTACGATAAAATTGTCAATAATTCATATCAATTCAATTGAGAGTTAAAAAAACCTACCTTGCTTTAAATGGTACAGGTCGAGTAATATTCTGTGCCTATGAACGTCCAACGTGCCCTTTTGAGTGGCCATTTAAATTATCAATGCTTTTTAAAATTACCCACGAGCATTTAAAAATAACGTGTAAATCAATTATTTGAGAATAACATTTGTTTAAAAGTAATAATATAGAAGTAAAGTTTTTAGCCTCGTCTACCTGTGCTACTGCCGGTAGGTGACGTCATAGGTTATCAACGTGACCTGTCACATTTGCCTGCCTGCAAGAGCATCGTGTTGTCTTAAGAGACAGTGAGAAACAGGGTAAGATCACTACAGAGTCTGTTTCCAACACCATTTAGCTGATGTTAAAAAATTAACTGTAATATTTTTCTCATTTTGTACTGTCATTTTGAAGTATATGTTTGCCATCAAAAGCTTTTCAAAAAGCATAATTTTATTCTGAATTGACCGGTGGAAGTGGCTACCACTCGTTTTCTTTTCTATACCACATAGCAGCTATGCAGCTAACCTCGGAAACCTTTTAAATTGCAAAGTAAAAGCATGCATCGTTTTATTGAATCATGCATACTCTGTTATTTACTAACCTACTAGGCCACAAGGGCAAATCCGTTTCAGGCTCTCTCTGTCTCTGGCAGTAGGCTAGTTTACGCAAGCAACTCCTCGATGCACTAGTAGTAGTAGGCAGGCAGGTAAGCTGTTACGAAATAGGCTCCCTCTTCCCGTTGACTAGTATTAAATTGCGGTCCAACTGCCAGATGGTCCGCGAGCAAATGTGATGAAAAAAGTTGTTTATGTTGTTGTTTTAGGGCTGTCAAAATGAAGGTGTTAGCGTTACAAATAAAATGAAGGCAGTTGTCATGCTTACTCGGCTATTGAGATTAATAAGATGTATCCTCTGTATATACGTAATACATTCTAAGGCTTGGATATCGGCCAGGGTATTAAATTAAAATAGCAGTTCTCATTCACATGTTAGTGTGATTCCTGACTTCCTAGAAAGAAGTGAAGTAGGCGAAGAAAATTGTACTTTTCCAGAGCTCAACTCTCTTTTAAATCTGCTTTCTGCCTCTCAACCAGCAGCCCACTTAAAAGAAGATGTCACTTATTTTGGAAATTAGCTTAGGTTATTTTGTAGTCTGCAGTGTAGGTTGGTGGTCTATACATTTTGACTTCTAAATAAAGCACATTATATATTTTGAGAATTGAGAAAATACCTTTGCAAATCCCTTTCTGATTCAAAGCCTACTAGCACACTGCTACAGAAATCTGATAGTCAGCTCAGGTTGCAGTTATAGGCTACAATTAAACTATTTATCTGGTTTGATATCTTGTTATCTTGTTTTTTTTGTAAATGATATTGAATTCTGCTACAGTGCAAAGATGCCACGTAAAGAGAGAATAAGGAAGCAGAAAGGACCAGGATGCTGCAAAAAGCAGTGGATCCCTGCAGGGTTAGGAACACCACAGGTTAGAATAGTGCTTCACACAAGAACTAACAAAGACAATCTGACATGTTCATACATAGTAATATATATATATATATATATATATATATATATATATATATATATATATATATATATATATATATATATATATATATATATATATATATATATATATATCTGACATGTTCATACATACTTATTTTTATGCCAGATTGTTGCATTTTGGATAGATAATAAGTACTTGTGTGAATGTAGTCTGATGTAAGGCTCCATATTTAGTAAGGTGCACAGTATTGTAGATTTAGTATTATGTAAAAATGTTTGAAAATAACATTTATAACACCACATTTATAACACCCGACACAGACATCTAGGCGTATGGAGAGATTGCGTACTTTTCAGGAAATTGAAACTATTGATTTCGGTTTAAAATATGGTAAAACATTTTTGTTCCATTTGCCCTTTTTTGAATTTGAGCCCCTGCACCTCAAAAGGTCTCTGCATGGCCCTGAATTTTACCTTGCGTTTAACTAACTTTATACACAAACACTTAGATGGCTAACATGTACTATTTGGCTACAACCAATGCTACAATGCTGAGTGCCCACATCTATATCAGCTAGAGTAGCTTCCAGTGAAGAGGCTTTTTACCGTATCAGTAACGGGGAAGTCTGTCAAAACGTCTCACCATCTCAATCGAGAGTAATACCACCCACCCACCTATCAAAATGGTACAGACTGAGGATTATTCTGTGACTCGTTTACAGCACAAACAAATGAGATGCCATCGGACGGTAATTGGCTTCAACGTAACTACACCCAGTAGAGAGCATTCCCTCATGACAATGCCTTCACCTAGTTAGCCAGTCAATGTAACACCAATGATAAAATCTTTTAATAATTCTCACATTCCAGAGTTTACCTAGCTAAAAATTGTATGTTCAGCAATATTCTCTGACCAATTATTTTTAACTTAACTTCACATTCATCCACGTAAATACACAAACAAATACACAGTAGACCATGCTAACCAGCATCTTACCTCTGCTAGTGCTAGACCTTTTGGTCCTTGCTGGTATACTCAGTTCATTGTAGTGAAAGTTACCGTACACAAATATAGTAATCATCTTGGCTGGATATTGTTGAAAGCAAAGATTGAGCACTGTTTGGCATACAGCTCATGAAAATGTTGGGTTTTCGTGAGCTGTATGCCAAAATCATCAGTATTAAAACAATAAATGACCTGAAATATTTCAGTTGGTGTGCAATGAATCTAAAATAAATGAAAGTTTAATTTCTATCATTACATTATGGAAAATAATGAACTTTATCACAATATGCTAATTTCTTGAGAAGGACCTGTATATATATATATATTCATCCAATCACATTATAGCGCAGTACCACAGCAAAAATTCTGTAGCCACGCCAAGAACAAAATATAAAAACCACTAAAATCTAGATATTATGAATTTATTAGACAAATTAAATTTGCATTTGCTTTTCACCTAAATAGTCTGGCAGGTTATGACACTGTTCCTAAATGTTATTGAGCGTTTTGTGCTATTATCTGCAGTCCTCATGCTAATCAATTCAGTCAGGGCTAGACTGAATGTCAGAGACATCACACTTCTGAGTCAGACTAAGTTTGCAACTGATAGCTAATTGACTAGCTAGCTAACTGCTGTTGCTTGTAAGTTATCTTGTGTAGTAGATGACAAAATTAGACAGGAGAACCTTAAACAGGAGTTTGTGTTTTTTATAATAGGCTGGTGACTTGGAAACGAGTTGTATCGAGCTGCTTAAATACTCTGTCTGTTGCCTTCCACTGGGAAGGAAAAAGGAGTGGCAGTATATTAATATAATCTACGTAGTCAACGTTTTCGTAATGCAATAATTATTTCAAATAGGATAGCAGTGTAACATAATCATATGACTTGTATTGACCTAATTAAAGTCAACTTGCTGGACCAATGAAGCTGCTGCACTCAGTATGTGATGAAAGTTGTCAACCAGCCGCGGTCGGTGAATCTTAATTGGGGAGGACGGGCTCGTATTACGCTCAGAACCGGAGTGAATGGAATGTGTGCAAATCAAAAAAACAATTGGTTTTGTTCGTTGCGCACCATTCCATTCACTCCGGTGCCGAGCGTAATACGAGCCCGTCCTCCCCAATTAAGATCCATCGACCTCGGCTGTTATCAACATAGGTAATGTCACTTTCCTTTATTCAAATTTTCATTTAAACTACGCCATACACCCCTATTGAAACAGTCCTTGAGTATTTTCTACAATAATAGGATCCTATAGGCCTCATATTGTATTAACACAGTTTTAATATGCTATTTTAAAGAAATCCTACCAACTAATGATGCATCAGGACTATTAGCTCCCATCTCGTGGATACCTTTTGTTATCACAGCACAGCCTGATTAGGTAAGCTACTGACAAATGTTGTTATCGCATCTGTAATATAATGAATATTTAGGAATTATTAAGATGGTTGTCATGGCTGGAGAGCTAACTAGCTGCTGGTTAGGATACAATGAATGATCTCGCAGTCAGCAGTAGGTAGGCTACATGGGATGTGACTGTTAGGCTACAAAGCGAAAGAACACTCATTTTTTAAGATGGACACAATAATAAGTGTCAGGATGAATGTTTGTGTTTAAAAACTGGTGCTCGTTTTATAAGGTTTGTAGCTATTTTATAACTACTGGCCCTGTTTCATGGCTGTTTCTCAAACAACGAAAGCTACTTACTATCAGTCAATGTAGAGGAGATACATAGCTAGCTACCTGGCCTTCTACTGTAGCATGTATCTTTTCTGTTTGAGTATATTGTGTGCTTATTGCAACTTCATTTTGAAATGTAGCTGTGACAAATTGTTCAATCTGAAACAAGATAGGGCATATACTGTAGCTCCCAGACATTTTTGTGGCACGTGGTAAATGTTACTAGTTACGGTAAATACTGACTAACTAAGCTATATAATTTTATCCTACATTCAATGTCACTTGCAGCTTGCGAAATGGATGGGCAATAAGTACTCTTTGAATTCTGGACCTTGTGGTACTTCAAGTGCAGACTTCTACAGGAGCAGCCGAGTAAATGGCGAAAAGTACTCCCAGTTGAACTCGGGTATCATTGCCAGGACTGTGTTGTAAATTACATAAATCATGTTAACATTTATAAATATTATATTATGAAATTGATTGACTGTAGATTTTCCATTAAATATGTTGTAATGAAATAATAGAATAAAATGTGGATTCCTTTGATTGATTCATGTTTTACTGTTATATGATGAAAAGAAAACAAATCCTAGTAACAACACTTTGACATTATAGGATATTAAGGCAGACACATCACATGGAGGAAATGAACATTTCATCAGCAAACAGCTCTTCATTAGCAGACCTCAATGCACTGGGAACACTCATCCCTTTGGCTGCCTGCACAGTCAACCTCATCCTGAGTTTCCCCACCAATGGATACGTCTTGTGGCTGATAGTAACTGGAGCAGGAGGGACGATGACCACAGAATTCTTCACACTCAACCTGACTGTTTCAGAGATCCTCTTCTGCTTGTCTTCAGTCTATGTTATTGTAATTCAAAACAAAGCAACCAATGGTGTTTTTAATTTTAAAAATTTTGGTCTGGGTTTCTTGTTCTGTGGTCGCCCCCTGTTTCAAAGCTGTATCTGTGTTGAACGCTACCTGGCAGTGGTCCACCCTGTAACCTTCCTGAAGTACAAACCTCTGAGATACAGGGTGATGAGTTGTAGTGCTGTCTGGCTGGTTGTTCTTGGGAACTGTTCATTCGTAGCATTTACCAACTATACTTCTAATGATTATGCTTATTTGGTTTTGTACCTCATCATGTTGTCTGTGATGTTGTTCTGTTGTCTCTCTGTTCTCTGGGCTCTGAAACAACCTGGACCAGGTGACAGAAAGAGGGAGGAGTCAAATCACATGAAGACGAAGGCCTTTAAGATAATTCTGATTATCCTGGTGTCCATGGTGATGAGTTACCTCCCTTTAATTGTACTTTTCTGTATCAAAAACGTCCTTAATCATGAGGTGAAGGGATATTCATGGTCCTTTGTTTTATCCATCACTGTCATCTCAGGGTTTGTTCAGCCCCTCCTCTTCCTCCACAGATCTGGAACATTGCCTTTTATAAGAGGACTGTGATGAAGTGGTGAATTTACTTATTCTCAACATCATTGCTTCTAATTAGTGATAGACCGATTTTATTGGGCCGATATTTGCTTTTTTACATGTTTCGGCATCAGCCGATATGCGGCTGCTGCGTTCGCAGATTGTCCCGGCATTATTTACAGACAGGCATCCACACAGGCAGCTCTGTGTTACTGGAGACGCTACAGTTCACGTGCAGACCATGCACTCCCTTTTGTTCTACCTTACTTGTTAAATATTGTGCAATAAATGTTCCTTTTTTAAATTTAGACTTGTAACATTTGTTATCATCATTGTGTCATTTTAATGATGTAAATTGAGGGGGCAAAAGCAGCATCAGCTCCAAATATCGGCTTAAGAAAATCGGCAGCCCATATTGGTATCGGCATCGGCATTAAAAAATCCATATTGTTCGATCCCTACTTCTATTATATTGGCAAAATCATCAACCAATCAATCTAATTTTGATTTATTTAATTTTTTTGTAAATTTTTTCCCCCAATTTTCCTCCCTTCCCAATTCCCTCTATTCCTGCCTTATCAGCAGCTCTGCAACTCCAAGTAAAGAGCTATGGGATGTATTCCAACTATATTTCCGCTACTGAATTCATAGGTGCCTGATCTGAATACAAGGAGTTGCTGGAGAGCGATGTGGCAGAATAGACTTATCTGACATATCTAACTATCAGTATCTATATGCCAATATTGTGATAATTTCAATTTTATAGAAACCTAATAAAATAGAAATAACTGGTTTCTATTAAAATTACATGTGTTACGTCCCCCATTATAGTAAATATTTGGATGGGTTTACCTTTATTACTTGAGTGGTTGTGTGCTATGTTTCTGTCCTGTTCTGTGGGTTTGGCATCCCAGTCCCCTCCTGGGGAGCAGCGCGTAACAAATGGGGGCTCGTCCGGGATTTCACTCTTCACTGCTCAGGTGCCTCTGTGGTTAGTAATTGAGGTGTGGAAATAGGGTGTGAGTAGGGACTAGTCAGTTTCTGTTTTTTGTTGTAGTTCGCTTTGTTTTTTAGTGTTGGTCGCAGTAGATTGTTGTGTCGTAACATAAGTAGTTTGTGGCGTGTACCTGTAGTGGCGCTCAGTATGGCGTCGTTAGCGGCCGACTCATTTATTGAGGACCCCTCTTTTGTGGCAGTAGCAAAGCTAAGGCAGACCTTGTAGTGGTAGCGGCCCACTATGGCATAACAGTTGCTAAACAAACACTCAAAGCAGACATAGTTCCAACCATAAAGGTTTATTAAGCCAAGGTATTATGACCTCTAAGGGTGAGGACGAGGATGTGGCCACAGGAGGAAGTGAAGTGGATGAGGCGCTGTCTACTAGCCCCTTGCCTGCCTGGTTGGAAGGCAGTGTGGGTGAGGAGGTAACTGGGGCTCCTCTTACCCTCCCCAAATACGATCCTTCCTCTCCTGCCAGTTCAACAGGTGGCTCTGTTAAAGCCGCTCCGCTCAGGCTGCGCTTGGCCCGTCTCGAGGCAGAGCAATGGGAGAAAGATCCTATCAGGCAGGTCGAATTATAAGCAACGCAGTACAATTTTGAGTTGAAAAGCCAGAAAATAGAGGCTGATAAGGTAGTTAAAATTATGCAGATGGAGCTTGAGGCAGGGTTATCTTTTAGATCACCCACTAGTAAAGGCCATTTTGATGTGGGGAGGAATATTGCTGTAGTACCTCCTTTTTGAGAGGCTGCAGTCGACTCGTATTTTTCAGCTTTTGAGAGGGTAGCTCTGGCGCTCCACTGGCCCAAAGAGGTCTGGCCTATTCTACTGCAGCGCAAGTTGACGAGAAAAGCACCAGAGGTGGTGGCATCTTTGTCCCTGGAAGAAAGTCGACAATATGAAGTAGTCAAAGCTGTTCTCAGGGCTTATGAGTTGGTGCCGGAAGCGTACAGGCAGTGCTTCCGAAACTACAAAAAAGGTGCCACCAAAACATTTGTGGAATTCGCTAGGGACAAAGAGCCCCTATTTGACTGCTGCTGTGCAGCTACCAAGGTCGACACGTATGCTACCATCAGAGAATTAATATTATTAGAAGACTTTAAAAACCACCTGCCAGACAGAATTGTGGTTCATCTCCATGAGCAAAAAGTAGTTACCTTAGCACAGTCTGCAGTTATGGCTGACGAGTATGCGTTGACCCACAAAACGGTGTTCAGCCCATATACTACAGAGCACAAAACGTATACTCCACAGGTGGTTAGCCATGCTCACAATTCTGGAACTTTTCCTTTTGTTCACGGTAGCCGTGGAAGAGAGGACAGAGAGTGTTTTTACTGTCACAAATGGGGCATTTAATAGCAATATGTGACATGTTGAGGAACAAACGGGAGTCACCTCCCTCCTCACCTCCGCGTTCCAGGCCCATTGCGATGGTTGTGAGAACGCAGCTCTCGACAAGGGGAAAACGCCCCCAGAGTGTCACATGCTCCGCTTGGCAGTGATTATGCTCTGTTCATCTTCTCCGGGTCCGTAACACTCAATGAGGGGGTTAAATGTTCGGTGGGGGCTGTGCCTATCCGTATCTTGCGGGATATGGGAGCGTCACAGTCCTTGATACTTTCCAGTGTGTTAACGTGGTCTGGAAGATCATACACGGGTTCGCGTGTACGCCTGAAAGGACTGGGAATAGGTGACAGCTCAGTACCAGTGCACATGGTTACAATAAAGTCTGCGTTACTATCGGGTAGGTTCAAGGTGGGTGTAGTCCCAAACCTACCGGTGAAGAGAGTTACATTGCTACTCGGCAATGACATTGCCGGTGGTAGCGTGTTCCCTGAGTGTGAGGGGTGTAGCAAACCTCAAGTACGAAGAGTTTGGTCTTCCGCTGCTCCCATGATGGTGGTCGGGGAGCAGACAGAAAAATCAAGTCGAAGTTATGCTTCAGTGGTTGCTTCGAAGGTGACTAATGAGACCAAAAAAAAATTTCATATCACGATTATAGTGACCAAAGTTATCACGATTATCAATATTATCACGGTTTTGTTAAAATGAGATGGAAATGTAAAAAAACTGATACACACACACTAAAAAACATTTCAACAAGTTTTATACTTGGAAATCAACAAACAACAAATACAATTAGCAGCTCTAAGCTCTTTTAATTTTACTATAGTCTACAATTTAGTAATAAAGCCTACTATCTGATGTGATATCATTATGAAATCCCCATAAATTGATGACTGATAATCTTGTTAGAATTAGGCAATAGCTTAACCATATGCTGAAGTAAACAGAATTATTTTTCACCTAGGCTCTGAATTTGACTCTGTAATGGGATATTCATGTAACACATACATTACATTCATTGCTAATCATTTGATTTGTTGTGATGGCAAACAGAGTATCATCAATAAACTATATATACTATAAAAAATAGTCCTATTCCTGATATTTGGTAGACTACCAGTCGCTGGCAAGAATGTATTTTGCCTTATAGGTGTTAACTTACATAGTGGCTTGAATACTGTGCCAGTATACTGTGACTATCTGTGGATGGTTCCCATTGCCTGCTGTTTTGAATCTCTCAGATGAAGGAATTGAGTTGAACATGTGTTAGTGTAAAAAAAAAACATTGGATGTTCCAAAGAAATACATGGCCCCACTACACTTGCGCTAATGAAACAGATTGAGAACGTGGAGATTAACTGCTCAATGAGAGTGGGTTTGTTATCGTTGCTTTGAGGTAGGCTACTGAAAAATGCGTAATCTAATATGTAGCTACTGATCACAAGAAATACGTTTTAGTAAACAAAACGGTAAGGACACAAATAAAATATATTTTCTATATTAAGTATATTAAATATAAACAAGACTCAAACTAAGCTAACTAACGAACAAAGTAAGTGTGTTGCTGTGAACTCCTGGCGCTCCCGCAATCACCTGATATTACAGTAATTTGGCTAACTAAGATGTTGCACAGAGAAAGCGTTTATGGCTTCTTTCGACAAAATACAATGGAACAAAACTAGCATGACTGCTGGAATTTTTTAAGACCTTAGAAAATGAGATTTAAGACTTAAAGAGTTTTAGACCGTAAATTCTGGAAAACGATAATAAGGATATTTAAGACTTTAAGGATCTGCGGACACTAAACACATGCAATATTTTATGTACCTGAAATTATTTCTGTTGTAAAAATAAAAATATGTGTAATAAGTTTACTATGAATTAATACAATACATTATCCCTTAAATGTCACCCTTAATATTTTGAACATATTGATCATCTCGGATCAATATTGTTTGTCCAATTATTTGCCCAATATAGTTTTGGTATTGAAGTAAAAGTTTATGCATTTGCTGTATAACAGTGGCTGGTTGTCACGAAGATGACAGATTTGACGTGTTTCACCCTTTTGCAGCGACTTTCCTCTGCAGACAGGTTGCCCATGCTCGATTAAATTGCCCTCAGAACTCTTGTAATAGCCAAAATATATGTTTGTTTATTTGTAGAGTGAGTTGTAGGCCTATTGTGTGAGTGTATTGCTAGTGGTGTATTTTTTGTAAAGTATTGTGCTAACCATTTGTTCTCTTTTGTTTCCCAGAGGGGGAGAGGAAGCAAGTGGGGAGTGTTAGCCAAGACAGCCTGGCATTACACCACCCGTAGGGTAACTCCCCTGTTAAGAACACTAGGCAAGACCTGGACAGACCACACCTGTACTTTGGATAGGGCGCCTCATGTGTGTGCCAGTATAGGTGTAGGTTCTGTGTGTGTTAGTTTAGAGCAGGGTAGAGTTAACCTTTGTTTTATGTTCTTTCCTTTGGTCCTGTCCAGCCTCTCCTCCCCAAATTATTATTTAATATTATTGTTTACCGTGGCTAATAAAAGCCAGCTAAACAGTACACTATTATCTCTGTGTCCTTGCTCGCACCTACAACCCCATACCTTTTTTGCTGACCTCAGGGTGTCCTGTGCAGTGGGTTTGACATCCCACTCCCCTCCTGGGGAGCAGCGCGTAACACAAGTTTGTAATAAAGTTTTCTCTATGTTTTTCATGATTTTTAAGGTGCATAGTGAGGACTCCTGTCTCTAAATGTCTGCCTTTAATTTAAAGAGACATTTTGAACAATGACACGACTTGTGGAATACCTGGCGATGCTGGCTTGAGAGGCGCAGAATGATAGGATCAATTCTATTTTATGCAAATTTGAGACTAATTTTGGTTCTCCATGTTGGGCAACAGCCAATCAGACATGTTGTTTCTGCTCATCTTGTCTGTGTCTTCCCTGTGAAAATGTCCTATACTTTACAATTGTTATCTACGACCAACACTTACGAAAATACAATAATTGAGGTGTCTGTATTTCCAGACATGTACAACATGTTTAATCCCTGTTAACATACATGGACACAAACATAAAGAAAGTGTCATGGGTAAAAAGGTCAGAGGCTGTTGGTGTACCTTAGTGGAATTTATGTATCTACACAGCTCCTATCTATCAATCAATAGCCTGGTATTTATGTTGCTAGCATGTGAACTTGGCTGTAGCCTTGTATTTTCATTTTCCATGAAGCGGCAATGTCATCGCAAAAAGCATTTTCTTTTTTTATTCATGTTTGCAATGGAGATCTTTGTGTGAATCCTTTAAGTAAACATCAACAAAATAAAACATGTTTACACAATGCCTCCAATTCTTTATTCTCTGATTAGCAAACACAAAGACAACTGTGTGATGTGAAATTGTTTTGTTTTCACTGTATACATATCCAGGAAACAGGATAGACTTGAAAAGAAAAAAATACATGTCTTCAATCAAGCCTCGCTTTTTAAAACAGCTGTACATATTTTCATAGATATATTTACCTACACAGAAGAGGGTTTGAATGGAGATAAACCGGTCATTACAGCGTGCCGTTATACAATGCGAAGCTTGCTTGGACCCAAATAATTTTACACTTCAAGTCTATCTCGTCAGCGCAAAGCGTTTCTGAGGCAAGCAGATAATTTAATAAATATAGAAAACTGAACATAGAACTATAGAATTCTGAAATCCACAATGCACCGACTGAAATGTTTGCTATTATATTTAAATATAAAAATATTAGAAACAAAATATATATAATGGGTGTGCCATAGAACCATAATGTAGATCCCGAAACATATTTGCTTTAAATATGTTCTTGAAAATATTTTTTTAACATTTAAATTCTACAGAGCGTATAAAATTACAAAAATACAACAGCATAAATATGAGATGTTATAATTACGGCTATTTGTTTCCAAATAACATCCAACAATGGAACAAATTAAAAAAAAGAATAAAATGGCAAAACAGCCCCACTTTCCAATTGCGCAACATGCGATCTGCATACGTTTTTTTTCTTTTTCTTTTTTTTACTTTTTGGGGAAAGGTCAGCTTCAGTATTTGACAACAGGGTTGTCATTGTAATAAAATGTGCATCATTTCCAATCCCACTTTTTTAAAATTGCTTTCTACATTCTACACCCGTCCCAACTATTTGCCATATACATTTCTACTCTACTGTGATGCTTCACATAATTATGAAACCTTTCTATTCTCAATGAATCCACCAATTTGGAATTAAAGATAAATATTTTTGCTAAAATAATTATCAAATTATTAACTGCCTGACTACTACATTTTAAGTCTCCAAGCATTGCTATTTGTAACGTTAATTCAAAACAAATATTGCATTTATTCATCCATTCTTTTACCTTTGACCAAAAACAAGCAACATAAGGACAGTACCAAAAAAGATGATCTATAGATTCTGCTTCCTCAGAGCAAAATCTGCAGAGTTGGGAAGATTGTATTCCCCACTTG